>JAWDGP010005893.1:75000-314949 GCA_033675545.1 Elysia crispata
GTTGCAGCTGAAATTCTTCATTCTTGGGCCCATCAAGGAGATTGGCCTTTAATCTGCTTCTGTTTGTTCCCGTATTTCTTCCTTGTTTCATCAGTTGAAGCTTATGTTTTGCCATTAGCATATGTCAGCCTCTCTCTGAACAAGGCGTTCCAGTGAGTGCCTGAATTGCTCAGAGATACAAAAATGGTCTATAAGTTGATTTGAGTATCCGCTTGTGTGGTAAAGCAGAATCTCCAAGCACAAACCCATTGAATGCGAACACATTAGCAAAAGATTCTCCATTGTCGTTCATCAATCCAAAATCATTTTCCTCATGACCAACTCGTGGTGTCCTGTCCAATCTTGGCTTTGACGACTCCATCACAATATTCAAATCTTTCTTTGGAAGTTGGTCAATAACCTCTTGGAGTTTGGGTAGAAACCGTCCTTGGTCCTCTGCCTTCTGCTTCGTTCGTTGGGGCATAAACTTGCACTACATTCATGTAGATATTCTTACTTCTGGTAGTAAAGGATGCCATGATGATTCTCTCTCCATGTGGATACCATCCTCTCAGAGACTTATGTGCATACTTACTCACAACTCCTTCTGAATGGTAGTTGTCATCTCGTCCTGAGAACAGAATTTGTTCCTCAGAGCTAAGATGTTTCTGTCCGGACTATATGCAGCGATTACTCCAAAAACATACATCTCAAAAGCGGTGTTTAAAAATGATATGAGTGAATAGGGAAGACAATATATGGAATTCCTTATCCAAGTCCAAATAAGAAAAGTGAATGGGAGAAACAGGCAAGAAGAAGAAGAGGAGGAGGAGAAGGAGAAGAAGAAGAAGAAGAAGGAAAAGGAGAAGGGGGAGGAGGAGGCGGAGAAGATGCCGTTGTGTAAAGAAGGGGACGGAAGAGAGAAGATGCTTTTTTTTTTTTTTTTTTTTTTTGGGGGGGGGGGGGGAGTTGTATAGGGGGGGAGAGGGGGAGTAGAGCAAAGTGGTGTGGAATTGAGAACGGAGTGGTCCGGGATTTTGATTTTCTTGACGGGTTCAACACCCAATTCGCCCATCCACACAATTTCCGATGCAGTACAATTAATTCAACCCCTTAAGAAAAAAAATCATAAAAGAATCAATTCTGTGGTGCAACCGCAGATCAACTTGGACCAAGAACTTGAAGAAGCTAACATTCTTCTTGAACTTGTCAGGATAAAGTTTATTGGAAGGTGCAGCATCAGCTTCAAACAAATACATTTTAAAAAAAACAACTGATCTAACAAATATATTGCAGTCTACCTTGGGATAAGGATCGTAATAGGGGTAGACCATAAATCATGCATTGATAATTATTGGTCTACTAATAGATGCCTTGCAAACAAGTTCACCAGCTTCAAGGATATTCTTTGAGCTTCTGAAAGTAAGAATACTGCTTTATGCAGTGGGTGATCTTTTGGGCAAGTGAAAGGAGCAGGTTGTATGAAAATGATGCGGCAATATGAATACGTATTAAAATTCCAGCAAAACCGAGAAGGTACATCACCTTAACCCTTGAGAACAAAAACACTGGAAATTTATGGAATTTTAGGTATATCTGAGAACTGCTAGGAGGGCTAGGTCTAGGAGGACGAGGCGTTAACAAAGAGATTGATTGAAACTGTGTGCCAAAAAGATGTGCGCAGATGTGAGAGGGAGAAACGAGATCATAATACGGTATGAGGACTATATTTATAACATTGGCTTTGTATAAATTCAAACGTGAATCTTTTAATAAATCTCGGAGGCCATTAATCTGAAACCACATAAGGAAGATTGCAATCTGTAGAAACTGAAATCCAAAGATGAAAGCAAAGATTAATGAAGATGGCAGTGCTATTTTGTATGGTTTTTCATTGCTTTGAGCCTCCTGAAGCTCCATTTTATTCCAAATGTGCCACATCACGTAAACCTTTTCGACTCAAATTAACAAAACAACTGGTTGGTGATTACCCAAGTTTGCTAAAATAGAGCTAAATAGACTGAAGTCGCTAGCCTGGATAGGTCAGTAGTGCAACACCACGCAAGAATTCTCTTTCCTGGTTGACCAAGGGCATGCAGAATGTGTGAATAAAAAAAAAAAAAGAAAACTCAAGATTCATGCGGGACAGGCAAGACACAAGGAACTGTTGGTCCCAATGTCCGATCTAGTTTCACATAAAAAAATTTCTTGTAATATCATGAGAATGTGTGACCCCCTGCTACAAGCAAACACATTCTTTTCCATTGTGCTGCACATGCTCATGAGTGCACAACAGTGGAACCAATCTCGCCACCATTCTCAACAGCTGTTACACCAGCTCGACGTAGGAGTCTACATAAAAATAAAACTTCGTGAATTATTCATTGGCTATGACTGCAAACATTAATTAGTAATCCCGTTGAAAAATCTTGATCAAAGTCACCGATTACTGATCACTGTATAATATTAATTGGGGACTGGATGAATCATTGAACTTAGATGGGAAAATATGTATATCATTGATGTGATGAAACTTAACTGTTACATCTTATGATAGACATAATAATGAAAGATTATAAATGGATCTTCAAATCCTCATAATTTTACATAGATGTAAACTTTTTATGCTTTTGCCGTTCCCACCCTCTGTTGTTCAAATTAAAAGAAAGAAAAACTTAACTTTTGTTGATCCTTTTTTTATCATTAAATTCATTCTTAACACTTGATCCTTCTGTGGAACGTGTAATTTGTGTGTGTTTGTTATCTTTACAACTAGTATTACATGAAACTGTGAACACCTACTATCATGTTATATAGCAGAAAAGCCTACTAATGAATGTGAATAAGATAAGTAATAACTAAATATAGTAACAATTTCTCAGTCCAAAGAGAGCCCATGTAAATCAGCAGCTCCAATAGAGCTCCTCTAATATATTACATAATATTTTGTTACCGATTCTAATTTCTCTCCCTTATTTTATTTCCATTGATTCTGCTATTGTGCAGAAATCTCAAAAAAAAAAAGAATATATGAGACTTGGTGGAAGACGTTTCCACATTATTTTAAGAGCTTAGATAAGCTAAAAATGGATTACATGAATTTTGTTCGCACCCATGTGCAAACCAACTGGCTCTCTCAAAATCTACCATTATGTTTTTTCTTTTTTTTTTTCTTTTTCTCAGTCGATTGATACGTATATATCATCACTTAAGCTTACAAAGCAGATAAAAATACATCTCACAAAAAGATGGTTGCCATCGCAAGGATGGTCTTTCCACTCAGACAAAAAAAATCAATCAACAGGGTATTTCTCCTCTAGATCTGTCAGTGATAAGGTTAAGCAAAGTCATCTATCAGAATTTGTATCTGTTCAAAGACTGTGTATACCCATAAAATTATTACCATAAAACTTAAAAATAACAACGAAAAGAGCTCTGTTTCCAACTTAAGTACATGTACTGTATTTTTAATTTACAGGGTTATCATAATTTTTAAAATTATGGTTTTTGAGGAGAGGGCTGAAACAGGTTACTATTTCATCTCCATTGATTTATATTGCCTTAAGAAAAAAATTATCAGATATAGTTCATCAGGAGTGTAGGTGTGTGCATGAATGATACGTTTTGTGTGGGTGGATGTTGTTAGACTTTACAGCACTGTGGATGAAAGTCAAGTGGTTAAAGAGGACAGTTAGATTCTAAATCTTATTATTAAGTGTTTTTTTCTTTTTCTTTCAAAAGTCTATTCTAAGGGTTCTTGCTTTTCTTGATCGTGTCATTAGTGTGTCTGGCAGTAATAATTTAAAGCAAGAATAACAAAATGTCAGCATTGTACGAAAAAAAAAATATCTATTATAAAGCAAATATATAATATACAATAATTGCAGTCCAAAATATTTCTTACAATTGTGAAGAGCCACCTTTTTAATATTGAGTGCACTGACCAAATAGGTAAACATGCCAAGAAACAAGCTATTTATGTAACCCCAGAGCTCAACCTAAAGAAATAGCTCATGCAGTGCAGGTCTGTTTAATTTTTTACTCTCTAAAAAGTTTAGAAGAAAAGAGAGTGTAAACAAAATATGAAAATAATAAATTAAAAAATTTTGAAGAGTGATGAAGAAACATGAAAATGAGAAATGGATTTAGAAATAAACACTAGGAAACTAAAAAATAACAGCCTAAATAATTACACATGAGAGGTCTAGAAGGCATGTCATAAATCCTAATTCGTGACTACAGTGCAAGTTCAATAGGCACGCATCACTTTGAATCTAGCAATACACATGATTCACACAAAAAAAAAAAAAACACCCGAAAGCTTATTTTGTGATTGAAATTATAAAAGCCAGAAAGAAAAAAGACTCAACTTATTGTATCCCTGTGTAAAAAACGTTATTAAACCCACCTCTCCCTCTCTCTCACTATCTATCCATCAAGCTGTCCCTCTGTTTTATTATCTCTCTCACTCATGCCTCTCTAGCCTACTAGTACTTTTTTTGTAGAAGCACGTTGAAAAAAAAATCCTACACAAGAAGAATCAGGAACACATCTAAAAAGGACAGGCTAAAGAAGAGGAATATCCTATATAAAAAAAAATATTTCAGACTATGTAGTAGAGCAAAAGAAACTATAGGCTCTAAGGCTTTTGTCTAAGCTATTTTGCGACCATTTAATGGCTTAGAGAGAAACATTGATGAAACCAGGCTATACACAATAAACACTCTGTATTCTTCACTAGATATTCACATGGTAGGTAACTCATTTCATCTTTTCTACTATTGCAGACATAAAATATTGACAATTAAATTTCATATACTGCAATTTGATTTGTTCAAATAGTAAAGAATAGACTTTTTAAACTCTGGGTAAGAAAAAGATATACGAGGGCAGGCTGATAATTAAGTTCCGTTTGCTAATAACTAGGTCAATTTTCGTCACATCGACCTAAAATTTCATACATATCCTCTCGAACCATTTTTCTAGACTTAACTATAACAACAAGTTTGTGTGACGTCATTCGTGCTCATAATGCAGTGACGCGCAACACATGATGTGGTAGCCATGTTTATGAGACAATGGCGACTTCCAATGACCTTCTCATCAAACAGCGCTCTGTTATCGAGTTTTTGGCAGCTGAGGGATGTTCTGCTGCAAACATTCATGCAAGAATGAAGACAGTTTATGGTGAAATGTGCATTTCAGACTGTGCAGTTCGCAAATAGGTGAGAGTTTTTAAAGGGGAAGACCCCAGAGAGACAATTCTGCGTGATCGAAAGCGTTCGGGTAGGCCCCTTTCCGCATCGGACACGGCTCATCGAGAGAAAGTTGACTGCATGATTAGAGCTAATCGAAGGGTCAAACAAAAGGAAATTGCAGATGAAGTAGGCATTTCGAAAGAACGAGTGCACCATATCGCCACAACTGTACTGGGTTACCGAAAAGTCTCTGCCCGTTGGGTCCCAAGACAGCTCACTGTAGAGATGAAAGCGCAGAGAAAGGACATGTGTACTCAACTCTTAGAGCGTTACAATGCAGAAGGAGAAGCATTTCTGCAACGCATTGTGACTGGAGACGAATCCTGGGTCCACCACTACGATCCAGAATGTAAAGCCCAATCGATGGAGTATAGGCACAAAACTTCTCCAAGTCCAAGGAAGTTCAAGGTTGTTGCCTCTGCAAGAAAGGTCTTGTTCACCGTTTTCTGGGACATGGAGGGAGTGGTCCACATGGAATTTCTGGAGCAAGGGCAAACTGTGAACTCTGAGCGATATATTTCAACACTTCGAGCTCTCAAACTCCGACTCAGACGTATTCGGCGTGATAAGGACTCAATCCTGCAACACGACAATGCGCGCCCGCACACCAGTCGCCAAACTCAGGACGCCTTAAGGCAGCTGGAACTTACGACCCTACCTCACCCTGCATACAGCCCCGATCTTGCCCCCTCTGACTATTATTTGTTTCCCCAACTCAAGAAGTACCTGAAGGGCCATCACTATGACAATGATGAGGAAGTTATCGCAGATGTTCGCAGATGGTGCCGTGGACAGCCGTCTGAATTCTTCGCTGACGGCGTGAGCCAACTAGTGAAACGTTGGAGGCGGTGTGTTGATCGCGACGGTGACTACATCGAAAAATAGAGTGCTAAGTATGTAGCTGAGATATTAAGCTTTCATTTGACGTATTGTTTATGTATATGCTGTGAAAAATTAAAAAGTTATGATTAAACGGAACTTAATTATCAGCCTGCCCTCGTAATTTCTCTTGGACAAGAATCTCTGACACCAAGCCTGTATGCTACTAACCCTATGCCATATGTGTTTGAGAATTGGTTCGGACTAAGTTTAAGGAATGTCAATACATGATAAAAGCATCAAAGACTAAGTAATAGCAAGCAGGGCTTTCTTGGTGGTAAAAAATTCAATATAGAAATAAAAGCAAACAAAAGTGAAATACACTGTATGCATAATGCAAATTCATTGATTCGATACATCTATTGGCTTATGAACTTAACCAAAAATAGTCTAACCTTATTTCACACAGCATACTACAGTTGAGTCCAAATAATTCGAATCCGGATAGTTCGAATTCTTGGATATTTTGAAGCTGTTTAATTTTACCGAATATTTCTCTATTTAAGCTTTATTAAAAATATCGGTTAGTTCAAATTTTGAAATAAGGATCCAGTTAATTAGAAGTAATTTTGGTGTGATATTTTTATTCTGTCACAATGAAAGCACTTTTCCAGGCTTGTGAAACAAAGTACATGTAGTGCTATGCTCTGCACTGCAAGGTATTCCGGGGGGAGGAGGGGGGTTGTGTGTGTGTGCGCGCAGGTGCGTGCCCACCTATGTTACAGGCAAGAGTCAGCAATAAGATTACAAGAGGAAAAGGGGTTAGGCCCAACCCCACCCACCTGCACACTTGTACGACATTCCTGATCTGTCATCCACATTTATTAACCTCTCTTTCTCAATGCATTCTGATAATTCGAATTTCGGATAATTCGAAGTCTTTTTTTTATCTGAATGACTTTGAAATAAGCGGACTCGGCTGTATTATGAAAACTTTGTTTTGCAAAGCCATAAAATTAGTTCATACATCAAAATTTGAAGTCAAAACAGCAACCAAAATGAAACCAACATACGGGATTTAATTCTCCAGTAGCAAAAAAAAAATTCTCTAAATAACAAAAATAATGAGAAAATATACTGCATACATCAGCACAAAAATAATTGACAAAAATGAGCCTGTTTGATCCCATTGTTTTAACTAAGTTGCTCTTGATCTACATAAAATCTGAACTGCTTTACTTCATCATTTGTTTTACAGCCTGTTATTGACACTGTCTACAGTTGGATCACAATTTTATTAACATGTTAATCACACTTATTTTGAAGATGTCTGTTGACAGCCACAGAGCAAGTTTTCTTGTCATAAAAGTTAAAATGAAGTGCATATTACTCATTAGTAATCATATTGTTGTCACTCTTCTCTATAGAACATAGTCTATACAAGATTTCTGTGTGATGATATGGGATGGGATGAAAATTGTAAAAACAATCAACTTAGCACACCAAGCATAACCCACGAGACCTGAAATATAATTCATCTTGACACATATAAAACTAGTTCGACTAACAGCTTGCATCAATATGCTCCATTATCACATGCACTTAAAGCAGCACACACATTGGAACACTTTTTAATTGAAATTCTAGTGACTTAAAAAATAAATCACTTAGGTTTAAACGTATTTAGGTTAAATGAAAATGGAATTTCAATACCATTTAGTTTTAGCCATGCATTTTGGCTTTAATATTTTTGGTTTAAAAGTGTTTTACTAAAGACAGCACAAAGTTTTCTGTGGCAGAGAGACTTCACAATTGTTCAATGTTGCTTAGCTTATGCCCATGGAGTGGCAACTCTACCATATCTGTAAAGACTTGATGGAAATTACTAAATATGAAAGATTTGTGAATCTATCATATTACTAAAAGAAAAAGTGGGCTGACACATGCACATCTTTTATTAAATGTATACAATGATGCTGCCTATAAAGATTTTGTCTAACGCCTTGACATGCAATGACATCACAGTGAAAGAAGAAGTGCAACTAAAATTTAGGAGAGATGAAAATCATTGTGATTCAAATTTCAAGCAACAGGCAAAAGCTGTGATCTAAATTTTATGTGGATCTTGAAATGGTGATAATTTAGAAGTGACCAAAATTTCATATTCTGCATTCTCACGATGCTCACAAAATGTATTGTTTCTATCTGCCAATACTATTGCATATATATTCAAATTTCTCCTGCAACTTACAAGATTCAAAAGTTGTAAATAGAGGAAAAACACATTGCATTGAGACCTGGTGCAATTTACATAACCTCAGATTTAAGAAAAGTACAACAAAAACTAAAATTTTTACTCTTAGGCCAATATCCCCAAAAAATCATGTCAAAGATTATTCAATGCATACGTGTTAAAAAAGCAGACAGATACAACCTTATCTATGCAATGGAAAACCATTTAGGAGACACAAAAGGAGTTTAAAATAGTACTTGATATTTTTTGGGGTACCTTTATAAAAAGCATAATAATCTGTGGAATAAGGACATTAATGATGACAATTATATGAGGGTAACAACTTTTGTAAACATAGGAGAGGTGTGAATATGTCAGAACCACAATAAAATATACAAAATTTGTACATAAAGAAAAGTGAACGGAACAGAATCTAAATAAATACAGACAAACTGCATTCATATTTTCAAACTTCACAGGGCAAAAGAAATGACTTTTCATATTATTGTATATTTCCTGAAATGCAGTATAAATTAATAAATTAGCCCAACTTTTACCTCCCATAAGGTTAACAAAACATTATATGAAGTCATCAAGATAAACGAGTTATATTACCAAAATTTACATCTCCTTGATGAAATCTGCATACTCAAAAGCCTGAGATTTGAAAAATATAGCCTTTTGAACTATTGCCTAGTTAGTGAGCCACTAGGGAAAAAATTATCTAAAATAACTGATTGAAGAATCATTTTCCTTGGAAATTGTTGTTTTATATGGTGGCATATATCTCTCTCACTTAAAAATTATTGAAGGTTAATACAATAGAAAGATTACTGGACAATTTTCCATCTCCAACCAGTCTATCAGCTTCTGTATCCATATCTCTACTACACGTGCATTGAGTGTTTGGTACACTTTCATAAGAAGCCTTTTCTGATAATGCAATAAAATGATAAAACATACATTTCTTTGAAATCATTAAAACTTGAAAATAATTATTATGCGCCCTAGATGTTTCACACTTGGACTGACCAGCGAAAGCATGTCCACAAATAGTTGCGAAATTTGCCATTTCATGGAAATAAAAATTAAGTAGTGACATTTTACATTTTATTTTATTTATTTTTTCAGAAAGGCAAGGAAAGATAAAAGTTATATTCTATAAGTTATTGAGAAGCAATACAACCAGAATTTAACTGCCACTGGACACAATCTTGCTTAGGCATCTAGATTTATAGATCTGTACATTATTACTGTTTTTATTTAGAGCAGATTCCTTGCATTTGAATTTATTTTTTCAGAAAACGGAAAGTCCATGAAGTTATCTCTATAAATTTATTGAAGTTTCAATTTTAAATCATCTATAAAGTAAAAAAGAATAAATCAGTTAGGCAGATTTTAAGTTCTCCAAATGGTATCATAATAGGGTATTGGAACAGAGTAAATTCAGATGTTGCCGAGTCACACTTGTCTTAACTGCTGATGCAAAGAGAAGCTTTTTAATCTATAAATACATGTATGAATCTTCTGAAAAAAAAAAAACTACATGAAGATTTTTAAGAGTATCAGTACTTTTGTAATACAATAAATTTATCTCTTATGAATCTTTGTTGTAATGTAATAACTGTTTGATTTAATTTATATTTGTGCGCATTTGGAGCAGATTCCTTGCATTTGAATTTATTTTTTTGCAAAATAAAAAGTTCATGATGGGATCTCCTTAAATTTGTTGAAATTTCAAATTTAAATTATCTAGCGATCGCAAAGAAGAAGAAATTTAGGTTATCTATAAAGAGCTATCTGGTACATACATATACCTCAACGAGGCAGATACAGAGTTCTCCAAATGGTCTAATAACAGGACATTGGAACAGTGTTTAGATATTTTTGAGTCACACTTGTCTTAACACCTCCTGCAAAGAGAAGATTTATAATTTATAAATGCGTATCTTCTGAGAGAGAAAAAACTTTTTCAGAATCACAGTACCATTATACATTAAATGTATCTCTTACAGCTCTTTGTTGTAATTTGCTTTGAAGGATCTTAATTACAATTTGATTTAATTTTATATTTGTGCACATTTCTAGGGATTATTCATAAAAGCAATTCCAAACTATATGATATTTATAATTTGAGTTTAATATGACAATGATGATAACACTTTAGTCAGTCTATTTCTTTTTAAAGATGTACATGCCAGTATATTTTTTTGCAAATAAATGATAAAACTAATTGTTAACATGTCTATACACTATAATTTATTATTTTCTTTTTTTGGTGATGTAATCATACAACAAAATCTACAAGAACATAAATGTATTTTACTGAATTTGATTATACCATTAATGCTCCCATCAGTGCTGCAGTTGGCTATTCATATATGGAGAATCTACTTAATCCAAACAATATTTGTTTACAGAGTATTTTTCTTACTCTGTTTTATCCCTTTTCTTTTTTTTTCCTCCTTCTGTGGTTTTTACTTTTAAATACCAGTCTGTGCACATGCACTGAATACTACTGTCTTCTCTAGTTATTGGCTGTTCTTTGTATGAATACTCAGTTTTGTACATGTATTGTTTTTTATTTGTCTTATTTCCTGTGTTTTTCAAAATTGCACATGTAGTACTGGTGCTTTTCTTGAGAATGTTATTCAGTTGTTTTTTTTCCAAATTAATTTCATTAAATTATAAATCAATTGGACTGCCTATGTACCAACCTTACTGCACATTTTTATTTGGTAATTCTATTACAACTATTGAAAATTTTTGTGTTGCCAATTTTGTCAATTTTTTTATCTTCTCATTTGAAAGTTTCCAGAAGGACAGCTTGGGTTTCACTTTTTAAAAAAATTTTTTTTTAAATTTCATGTACACGGGGCTATCTAAAAAAAAAAAAAAGAAAGAAGCAAAAAACATACTATTTTAACATCTCCACAAAATGTATGCATAAAATGGCTGAACTATGGTAAATATATTCACAACACTATTATAAGCCACACTAAAAACCTACAGACCTATAGCAAACTGTTCAATATCTTGAGTGCTGGAGACAAAAGGTTTATTTGCTAAATACGATCATCAACAAACATAAATCTTGCAAACATATTAAATAATCACTTTTGTTCACTCCAACAACACATCTAGCCTCAAATGTTAAGATCACATACTCATCAACGTAACTTTTTAAGCATGTGGTTGGCAAGTGATATAAAAACGAATACATTAAATCTTTAATCACAGGCGCGCCCCAGGAATCCATGGCTTTCGAAAAAACTTCCCAGGCAGAGGGGCATTGTGAGTTGATTCAAAATTTTCCATATGCATTGTAATCTGAAACATTTAAATAAGCAAATAAATGAGATACAAGACAAACTTATTGTCTTATTAAGGGCTTAAATCATTTTTTTTAAAGCCAGAGTGGCTTTCAATGATGATAAAGAGGTATTAATTGGTTCTAAATCTTAATTTAAAAGTCTATTCCAAAACATGCCCTCCTTGTACTGAACTCTTTAAAGAAACATTCTGAAGAACAATTTCATAATCTACATGGTTCACAACATGAACCACATGGGGGTCAAAAAAAGAAAGAAAGTTGACTTCCATAATAATGAATATCTGGATCTTGATCTCAAACAAAACCATCACATGGTCAGAATTGAATTGATCAATCTTATAAATCCAATGGGGCATATAACATCTGCCAAAGACAAATAAAAGTTATCAAAATATAAACATACACTTGAAGCACAGGTCTCTATAGAAAGTAAAACAAACCTTTGTGTTTTAAAGATATTTTGAGTTTCATTCACTATAAATTACTCAAATTAGACAAGCTCATGGCTGGCGATTATGATAAGTCTATTAAAAAACTATGTTGGAGATATATAGGCTTCTTGTTATAGTTTTGGCAGAACAAGGGATAAACTAGATAAATCGGGCTTAGTCTTCACACAGCACAAACATCATCATTATCACTAGAGGCAATTTTTTTTTAATGATATGGAAAAACATCCACTTAAATTTCAAACCAAGTCAGCTGCACACATATTCCATGCAATTTTTAGAAGTAGACAACAGCTTCTTTTCAACTCTTTCAAAAATGCTTAAAATTTAACGATAATTTTCTTTTAACAATAATTATAATAATGCAATGTGCACTGTTGAGAAGCATTTTGCTTAAGTCAAAATGCATGTTACAGCACTTCAGACTCAAATAAGAATTTTTTGATAATTAAATAATAAAATATCATTTTGATCTAAAAAAAAAAAAAATGTCAAATCAATGGAAACTAAAAAAAAAAAAAAAAGATCAGGTATATCTAATATACTCACAAGGAACAGTGCTAATTTTTCTTTCAAATTGGCCTGATCTACAACTGTTTAGATGATACAGAGATTACAAAAAAAAAGAAATATCATTAGTTACTTCAATAAAGAAGGATGCACGAACAAACAAACAAACAAACAAAAAAAGAGGAAAGGGGAGTGCAAAAGAAAGGTTTTGAAAAGATTTATTCAGCAATATTGTTTATGAAATCAATTGTAAATCATTGTGCTATGGACTTATCAATTTTACTTTTCTTCGATCTCTTTTTCCTTCAACAGTTCATTTATCTTCCTGCTTCTCCTCAGAATAAGTCATAGCCAATGTTCATAAATTTAAAATCATTTACACTTCAAATAGCAAGAAAAATACCACAATGATATAAAGTCTTCTTAGCCTAATGTGTCAGGATGCCAAAGGGCCGAATGCAGCCTAATGCCACCCCATGGAAAATAGGCAATGCCAAATTAGCAACCTACAACCTATTAGAGCCAAAAATAGATATCCAGCACTTCCCGACGTACTAATGCTAATGGCAATCAGTCTCACAAGCTACATTATTTAAATAGAATTGTGAACTAATGTGAGATTACTATTTTTGAGAAGAAAAAAACATATTTTATATCTTTCCAATGATGAAAGTGAAACTGAAAGTAAATTCATGCATTGCCTTTGCATATAAATTTTTCGGTGAGTTGATTGCAGTCCTAAGAGTCTATAGACCTACTTAAATCATGTGAGGGCATGAGTTTGCAACCAAACTTAGAGATAAAATTAGGACTTTCATTGAGTTTTATAATATCAAAGTTCAGTAGTTCCCTGTTGAAGATTTCATGATGAAAGCATAATAAAATATAAATCTCAACTCTAGTCTTTTTCAAGATGAAGAGCCCAGGAGTGTTATATTGAACTCATCCTGATTGGTGGATGCAAGGACAATTTCAAAATAGCTGCAACTGAAATGTGGTTCCTACAGAGAATGCTACAAATCTCACGTGCTACAGGAAGATGACATAACAAGATCACTCATAAATAGAACACATAAACGCCAACTATTGTGATGAAGAGAGCAAAACCTGAACATGATGAGAAGACGGAACTGGTTGAAGAAAAATGAAGCAAGGGGTGACATTGAGAAAAGATATTGGATGGACTAATAAAGTGGCTAAATGTAGGATGAGTGACAGATCCACTATTGGGATGGTTAGAAGGTCTGATCGCCTAGGCTAAAGAACAGGGCACCTGGCTGCTCTCTAAATTAGGATGATAACTTTATAGCATACCCCTTTCTCCTGTGTTGTACCTCTGAGTGGTTTTGCTAATGCCTGTGAATATGCAACACCTAATAAGCCATTGGACTTGGCTGTCTAATTTACTGAATACAAACTTATATAGCTTCATTGGAGTGACACGATAAAGACAGAACTTTGTTTTGCGTATTATGGTCTATATATAAAATGTTCTCTGATGAATTAAAATGGCTACACCACATAAAATAGACTAAACGCTGCAAAGACTGTATCATATCAGAACAAATAGACTACAGCCTACATCAGGTTGTCTCTGTGCATGCTGCCACTCTCCCCCCCCTCTTTCAAAAAAGAAAGTAGACTGGAGCCCATAATATAGTCAATACAAAAACACAACAGAGAAACCTACCAATACTCATAGGAAAGTGTGTACCATTCTGAGCTACATGCTGTGTAATGAGTTCATTGCAAACCTCATACTCCACTTCTTTTTCCTGTAGCATTTGTACTGAAAGTAGAAAAAAAAAGTCTGAAACCTCACAGATTGTCCACCCAGTTAGAGTGCCTAAATTACACCTGAAAGATTTTGAGTACAAGAAAAGTTTAAGCAACTCTGTTAGATAAAAAAAAGGCAGCATGGCATACCAATAAAAATATTGTCTTTAAAAATATTTAGGTGGTAAAATCTTTTATACATAAAAAAAAACAATTTAACATCAACTAAAAGTCATATTGTACCCATCTTCACCAGATTCTTTACTTTAAACATTCATCTTTCTTATTAGCTATTTAGCTCATCTTAGTCACAGTTAACAATCTGAGACAATGTAAGAGTGGCAATATGTCAATTTTTTTAGGACCAAGATTGAGAAAAAAAAACTGAATGCAGGTTGTACTTTGTATAATGAAAAATTATGGGAATTTTTTAGCCAAGTTGTCAGAACTTTTGCATTAAGGCACAGAAAAATTCAAGTCAAAGCCACATCCTCTTTAACAACTAATGCATCACATTTTAAATGGGCATAAAGGGTTGCTTGCTTCAGTCCTCAGGGAAGGGATTAAGTTTCGAAGCCCCATAAAAAATAACCTTCCTGATTAGAAGACAATTTACATTGAATATGCTGTTATGAAGATTTGATGTGGGTTTCCTAGATATAGAGAAAGACCAATGAGAATGTTGCAGGAGTGCAGCGCACATTAATGAAAGCAATAAGAAAAAAAAAGAAAAAGAATATGCCAGTAGAAGTGCCGCTTTGGAAAAACTTATTCTCTATGGCAAAACTGAGAGAAGAGGAAACAAAGTAGACATAAAACAACGTATATGGATGACCTATGTTAAACAAAAATATATCCAATGACAATTAACAAAGTTATCCAGTTATTAAAGCTGAAAATAGACTGGAGGACCATGATAATCGATGTCTGCAGCAGGCATGGCACAACTCTAGGGGCCCTAGAACTACTAATTTAGGACCTACTTGAGCCTGAATTGCCCTGGATGCCTCAAATTTATATCTTGTCATTAACTATGAGAAAAAAAAAAGCTTCATAGGCTTAATAACTTACTTAGAAGTTATTACATCTCCCATTGAAAAACAATGATTTTATAAGTCTCGTTTATCATGGGTACAAAAAATGAGGATCATTCGCAAAATCTTTGATGATCTGTGCAGACTATGTAGAAATCATTTTTTTCTCAGATAGAGAGAAAATTGAATAAAACAACTTTTGTAGACAGATTACAGTTCTGGCATTCTTAATGGGATGGTATTAAATATTAGTGAGGTGGCCTGCAATTTTCAGGCAAATGACTTTGGACAAATTGTGATTTCCATATTTGTTGAAAGCCCTATCTATTCTCAGCATAAACAGTTGAAATTTTTTGAATATATTAGTATTTGGCTGAGATATGGCCAAAAACTTAATACAAGGCTGGGAAATGATAAACTGAGAAAAACGTGTTTAAAGTTAGGGAAAGTTTTCATGCACGGTTGCAGTTATCTTTACAAATACATCATAAAGCATATTTAAAGTTTCTTTTGGGCTTTGACATTTTTGATAAGATAGAAAAATGATTGATGGGTCATAAGAACTAAAAAGTGGGAAACCTTGAAAAATTGTTTTTTTATGTTTGAAGCCCAATAGCTCGAAACAGTAACTTCTGACATGAGCCTGAACATCCCAGGCCACCTCACATTTACCTTCTAAAAGGCATGGAGAAAATGACACCACTTAAGTTATAAACATTTAAACGACTATAACCACTGATTAAGACAGTGAGGCCAAGTAAAAGAATATTGACATAAAGAATTATTTTGAGAGAAATAACTGGAAGTGAAGGAGAGAGATACATAGGAGAGAAAGAAAGGCATTAAAAAAGAGACAGGTAAAAAGGAAATATAGAAAGCAAGGGAAGAAAGGGAGTGATGAAGAAAACCTGCAAGAGGATGCCTGAGGGGGGGGGGGGGGGGGAGAGAGAGAGAGTGTATGTAACATTTAGTTGCATAAGTTAATCTAGATATTGCCTAGGTTTCGGACAATGGGATTTGGGTGAATACCACATTGAAATTGACTAAGGAAGCCAAAATATATGACAGAGTGAAGAAGAATACTGGAGAGAGAAAGAGGGAGAGATAGTGAGAGAGAGAGAGAGAGAGAGAGAGAGAGAGAGAGAGAGAGAGAGAGAGAGAGAGAGAGAGACAGAGAGAGAGGGAGAGAGAGAGGGAGAGAGAGATAGTATAGAAAAATCAAACATAAACCTAGATCTGGCTAGAAACTGACAAATAAGACGAAAGATATAAAAACATAAGGACACAATGACCTACATGCTGGCTTGAATAGACTAAAAATTTGAATCGCTAAGAACCATCAAGTCACTGCGACTAAGTGGATCTTTAGTTTTTCCTTCTTTATTGCCTCTACCAGCGCAAAGGTGCGAGATTGACCACTAGCTGACCCCTGATAAGCGGTGACCACCCAAGTGCTGCTGATAAGAATTGTTTTATGGCCCCAGCCGTGAGGCAAGAGGAGATAACTGGTCCAACCAAAAGTGATGAATTTTTAAGCAACATCATTTGGTCCTTATGCTTGATCGACGATGCAGATGCTTAATGTTTACTACAGTCTTGTTCTTCAATTTTTCTACTCTCATTTAGAGTTTGTTTCTTTCAAATCCGTTCAGAAGTGAGAGTTTTATAACCACTGCGCAAAGTGTTTCATGAAGTGAAAAAAAAGTGAGTGCATATTTTAAGAATAAATAAATTTTGCAACCAACGATTTTTTATCTTTTTTTTTTCTTTTAAGATTTTAACATAAAAAACTATATCGTGAAATGTAAAAAAATAAAAGGATTGTGCAGCTTTGAACTGAGGCTTTCTATATTAGCTTCTTGCAGTGAGAATAGAGTTGTTATAGAAAATTTTCGCCAGTTGTACAGTATGAAAAATAAATGTTAGTTTCATAGGGTCTAAATGTTACACATTTGAAGTAAATATAGCTATACAGTGTTGGGTAGTTTTACTTTTTTTCAGTAAGATAAACTTTTTTGTCCTACCGTTTCCCTTCAAGTGGGCATGTGTTAAAACCTACTCTTCATTTGTTTTTGTTACTTAGCAGGCATAATGGAACATTCACAAAAGAACCACATTGACAGATTAAAAAATTTGTGCAGACTGAGCGGCAGAAGATGCTTGAATCTTGAGCAAATAAGAAAAGGGAAAAAGCCTAGAGATGCTAAGGAATTCCAAAAAGCCTTTCTCATAATTTGTCACGTGAACATTGGCTATGATACTGCAGACTTTCATTCTCCTTCAATATGCTTTAAGTGCATCACCAACATTTCAAATATTAAGAAGTTTATCTCTGAAACTACTTTAAACAAGCTCATTAATTCTGAGAAGGAGACAGTCAAAATTTGGACAGCTTTTAGTGATTCCTTGAATGAGGAAGAATGTAGACTGTGCTCTCATTACAACAGCTTTAACTCAGGAACTAAAAACAGCAAAAGAACAATTAAAAACAGCTGCAACTAATGTTTCTGCAAACTTGTTCATTCAGTCACCACAAAGTGTCCTGTTAGAGCTCAACGCTTCCATTAGTCACAACAATAAAACATCAGACATAATGATATGTGACAATTTGAACAGTGCTGTCATTAGCAATATCTGTGATGATACATCTATGTTTGCTGGTGATAATAATGACACTGACATTGATTATATCCTTCAAGAGTCAGGAACATCATGTACAACCGACGGATATAATACCCACATCATTTCTGCTCAGGAACAGACCAGCATGCTTACTAAAACAAATGAATAAAAACATCCATCAACTCTACTCTCAGTTTGCAAACTCCAGACCTTCCTCTCCTGCCAACATCAACGTCAGCACCTCTCAAACCTTACTCAAACCCACAAATTAAGTTCTCAGTGTCACGGTCAAACTCAGCACCAAGCTCACATAACCAAATACCTATGGACTCAACATAAACGACATCTACTTCCACACATGTAAAAACGTTCACAGATTCATCTACTAGTCCCCTAAAAACAACACCTGGACCAAAATCGTCAGTTTCTGTAAGTGACTCGGGCACGTCTCCTCTTCAAGAAGGTCCTCTTATCATTTTACGCCATGAAAATGATGACACCCCTCGGACTCGAGCAGAGGAAATGATTACAACAAAATTAGTTCTTAGAAAAATAAAGACCTCAGGCAATAAAAACACTTTGCATTTTAAAACATCAGGTCAACCCATGGTCTTCCAAAGATCTGTTGTACCTAGGAAATTGTCGTCATCAGTCCTCTCACCTTTGAAAAGGAAAAGAGCCAGATACATTGAACGTATACGGTCACAGATATCAGGTACATCTGTCAGAGACATAGAAAAGCAGCAATCCTCAGAGCTTAAGAGACTAAGAGAAAAGCTAGGAGAAACCTAGAAGAAACAATAGGACTAAGCAAAAAGAAATTCACACCTCTAGCCATGAAAGAAGTAATGAATATAAGTTATCACCAATTTAAATTGCAATCAAGATTTTTGAAATCCATAGGTCCAAACCTCCCTAGTGAACACACAGTAAGAGCTCTCCACAAAAGTTTAGCCAGACATGATGTAGAAGTATGAACAAAACAGTTTGACAAAAACAGAACATATATACAAGGAAATTGCACTCATTAAACATTTGCCAAATTTTGTAACAAAAATTTTAGATAAACACCATGCAAATAATGAATTGACATGGCACCATACTATACCAGAAGACGAGATATGGGTCAAAATTGGGGGCGACCACAGTAAAGGTAGTTTAAAATGGCACTTCACATTTGCAACATTAACAAGCTAAATTAAAAAAACAACACCCACCTAATAGCTATGGGAAAAGTGCCTGACACCACACACAATATTCAAGTGATCATAAACGATATGAAAGAACAAATAGATGAATTAGCATCCATGAAAGGGAAAAACAAAAAGATAAAAAATATTTGGATTTGGTGACTACTCAGTACTGGTTTCTTTGTAAATTATATAGGTTGTCTGGGCCCTCAGGGTCATACTCATGTCTATGGTGCCATGTCAACAAACATGAAATGCAGAACGATGATATCGAGGCATCTAAACCTAGAAATCTTCAGTCACTTAAGAGATGATTTTCCAAACTTTGAAAGGGAGAGATCAGATAGGAAAAAGGCCAAAAACCATCATAATGTAGTCTATAGCCCATTGCTAAATATAGAGGTTGACTTGTTTCACCTCCATATCTTCACATCGTATTAGGGCTGGTGCTTAAACAGCATAACAACTTAGAAGAAGATGTTCTCTACTTTGATCGGGAAATATCAAAAGAGAAGTCCCTAATTTTAGAAGTCCCATATTTGTTTGAAAAGTATGGATGCAGCTGGGGGAGAGCCATGCCTCTAAGAAAACAGTTTTTAAAAACTTGCATAATTACGTGTGACCCAGTAATAGAAAGAAAAGAATTGAAAGATTTCCAAAGAGAGCTTCACAAACTTAAAGAAGAACTTCATGAGTTAAAGCAAAGCAATAAAATTATAGGAGGACCCGTTTCAAAGGCCTTAGGAACAGTATTAAATCAAACAATATAGTTAGACAAGCTTTTAAATGGCAGAAGCTTTATAGGAAATCATTGCCACCAATATTTAACTAAAAAAATCTACAAGCAACTAACAAAGACAGCAATAGGCACAGTGGTAGCAAACACACAACAAGAATCTCTCATCACCAAAATAATCCAGCTAGAAATTAAGTATAACATGATCAACCACAGCTTCAGGGAAGTACATCTAGCAGTCTCACACTAACAACTACTTTCTTCAACAGACATAGATAAGGCAGAAGAAGTTATTGGATTATACATGAGGCACTACAGAAATAAATTTCCAAACAAAATAACCCCTAAGCATCATATTTTAGAGAAACATTGTGTGAGCTGGATGAGGGCCCATAGATTTGGTATGGGATTTCATGGGGAACAGGGAGGGGAAATGTTACACTCTACAATAGCCAAAATAGAGCACAGGGCAAGAAATATGAGACATGAGAGAACAAAGATAGCTTTCACTATGGAGACATCAATTTTGCAGACCACCCCAGAGCTCACTAAGATTGTACCACAACCAAAATCTTACAAGCACTAACATTAATGTTAACAGACCTTTGAATTGATTCATGTGTATATAATGTGTACTCACTCGTTCTAGCATTATAAACTTCTTTGTTACTCAACACGCCTACTTTTAACAGTCAGTCACTTTATTACTATGTCATAAAACAAACCTTATCATCAATGCACCAACAATCTAAAGATAACCTAACACTTTGGCCCAGATGATCAACCAGCTATCTGCTAACCAACTGCGTCTCTCAAGTAGAAACCATCTAATGAACAGCCCCCACCGACAATTTGGTTCTACATTTTAAGCTGATTTTTATACCACTGTAAGCTCAATTTTTACTTCATTTTCACATATTACTTTGAAGAAAAATGTTGGTTGCAAATAAAAGTTATTTAAATTTTAACCACTCTTGCTTTTTCACAGTCCGTTTGAAAAAATAGCAGGTTTTTTAATTTGTAAGTGACAACTGTGCACATTGCATATAATATCAAACAAAACAGCTATACTATACTTTATTTGCATGTTGCTAAGGTTAATTAAATAATTGGATATCATTTAATTAAAGTTCAATAGGTCTCAAATTTATGAGAAAATGTAAAATAGTGGTCAGAATATTCACTGGTGCACCAGGCTTGCTCAGGTAAATTTTATAACCCGTGACCATAACTCGACCCTGGTGGGCGCGTGAGTGGCTGTGCTAATGGCTTTTCGCCCAATGAGCTAAAAGTTGGGTAGTTAGTCGCCGTGAAGTCCATTTTTTTACAGGACATAAACAAACTAATGTAAGCACTTGTATAATGATGGTGATGGCCAGGTTGCTTACAAATGCTCAATGACAGAGCTTTGGGCTCTCATTAAGGATGTCATGTCTTCACTCACTCTTTCTATCGTCTCATGGAATGTAGAAAAGATGCAGTATCTAAAGATTTATTTATTCATTAAAGTCAAATGATCAGGATCTACATGTGTTAATAAAGGTTTAGAATAAATTCAAGAAACTCAGCAAGACTCAGTAAGGCTCAGGAAGGCTCCCCTAATGCCATCTGCTTCTGCACATTGGTCAAGTTGACGGCCGTTTGTTAGATTGTTGAAAGTTAAGTTAGTTTAAGAAGAACCCTATTTTTGTAATTTAGGAAAGACCTACAATTTGTTCTTAAAATAGTAGATGAATCTTACCTTAATTGTGGGCATTATTGACAACTCATATGGAAGGATGGGAACTTGGGATCTATTTTGGTCTTGTCTTCAGGTGTTTATGATCTTCCTACTGACGTATCTAATGCAAGGCTGAGCTGATTCATTGGGCTTTGACGTCAGGGATATCTTTTGCACACCCTAACTCACGACTTTTGGGGATCATTGGGTACAATTTTTTGCCTTTATTTCATTACTCAAAGACAGAAATGGGTGAATTTTAAGAAGTACGCTAATTAGAGGAATTATAAGGAATAAAGCGATTACTACAACTTTTAAGTACTTTGTAATACTATTATAATTGTTTTGTCAGTAAATTAAAGGTACCAATCCCACACTTGCTTCTAACGAATCTTAATTACGGTGCATGTTCAGCTGGAAGAAATCTAACTTTAATATAGAAATAAAGAAGGCAGTCAAACAACGATAGAGGCTGGAACAGACGGAGCTAGACCTGAGGATCTAAAGATGCAAGTGATTGTAAATAAAGAAATAAATAGTGCATAAAAATCAACCACAAGCCTATATCTAGCTCGAGACCAAAAATAAACAAAAGAGGTGAAAACATATCGACAGATGGAATGGACTGGGATCAAACTTGCATCTTGATACAGCACAAATTGCTTTGCCAAGATTTAATCAGGCACTTATCCAATGAGTCATCCACATATACAAAAAAATTGATGATTCAGGAACAGTGATCTACATGCTGGCTTGAATAGACTAAGAAGTTGAATCGCTAAGAATGATCAAGTCCATATTTTTACAGGACATACAAACTAGCCTATATAAAAGAATGAGAGATGCTATTACACTGACTAGATCAAATAATCAAAAATGCTTTTGACATAAAATAAAAGATGAACAATTTTTCACATTTCTAAGTTGAAGTTGAACCTGATATACTTTTCCCTTTAACTACCTAGAATGCAAATATTGAAAATGAATCCGAGAAAAAAAATACTTTGTGCTGGATTTATCAACAACAATCAAAAGAGATGAACAAGACATGGCTGGATCTTCTCTTTTTACTTTTCATCTTTGAAATTTTGGGCGGTGACTCATTTAAGTTATTGTTGTTTTGTACTGTATCATCTTTATCTCAGGGCCACTGGATCTAGTGCTAAAAATTTTTCTCAGAACAATTTAAAAGCATCCCATGATATGAAATTCAGAATGCCGGTTTTTATTACAATTTTCAAATCATAATATAAAAATTAATAATTCTGTTTTCTCCAATAAAATATACACAAAAATCCTATCATTAAAGATCCCAATTCAATTGATGACCCAGATAAAAAAAAGGTGAAAAAATAGTCACTGCAGCACAGCAGGTGATGCTGGATGAATGCTTGAATGTATTCAGCAAATATCACATGAAAAGTTACTTCAAACTTTTGAAACAATCAATTTTGGACCAACTGGTAGAAGTGCAATAAAATTCAAATGGTAATTCGAGTTAGTGCAAAGCCTATTTTGGTATAAATGTATTCATATAGCCTGAACTATATAATATAAAGTGTTATCTTGTTATTGCTAATCATTGAGATTGCCTAGTTAAATGAAAGAAATTGATTTATTAGGCATTGATGCAGCAACCTCCCCCCCACACCCAAAAAACAAAAAAAAAAATCCAAAGGAAACAGCCACAAACACACACACAAAAAAAAGATAATTGAATGAAACCAGTCACGGCAAGGACTGTTTATCTCCAACCAAGTCTCACTCCAGAAGGGCTGAACTAAACAAATGAGGTCTCAGGTAAGAGACATTTTTTACATATCTGGAAATGAATTTCAAAAAATAATTAAATGTACTCGCAAGTTCATGTCATGTGAAAAATTCAGCAGATACATACCTTGTCTGAAAGTTTCAAAGGAAAGAAACTGTTTCATCACAGGGAGGGTTGTGCTGTCAACAACTGTAGGATATCTGTCAAGAAAAGAGAATGGACTTTGTCTCACGTTGTATCTGTCAATATTTAGATTAGACGCTGTCTACTATTTTTTGGACAGGACTTTGCATTCAGATTGGAAGTTAACCACCATTTTTTAAAATCTGTTTTACAACAGCTGCTCTCTTATGGCATTTTGCCACTTATGTGCTTATAAATTTAAGAGTATCTAGAACTTTATGATGATCCTGCTCAGATGATCAGGTCTATAATTTGACTTTCTAACGTTGAGCTTCCAGATGTTAGTATTTAAACCAATAGTTACCAAAATGTATAAATGAAAAAAGGAGGGAAGCAGGTTGGGCTTTAGTCTTATGTCTGAATTGATCTACTGCCCCCTCTTCTTCAAACTCTATATGACAATTTCTTCATCCAAACCTCCTCTTGAGATGACACTTTTTACCAAAATAGTTTCCAAAATGTATAAATGGGAAAGGGAGGCAATTTCTTTGGGGTCTAGACTTATGCCTAAATTGAATCTCTGCTCCCTCTTTTTCAAACTCTTTATGACAATCTTTTCATCCATGGACCACCTCAACTTTTATTCTCTTGATATTGATCAAAGGAAAACAAAAATTTTGCCTTATAAAAAACCTTGCCATGAAACCACTCAGAGTTTTCTGAAGTTGCAAAAAAAAAGTAACTACAACATATGGGGAAGAATGACAACTTTTATTATTCCTAAATAAATATAGTAAAAAATGGGGATCTTTTGTACTTATAAATAATATACAGAAGTTGATTGTTAGCCACAGACAGAGGTTGATTCAGAACAGAAACGAAGGTAATAGTGAATGTTGCGGTAAGTTATGGGTCAACCAAAAAAGAAATCACTGTCAAGCTGGAACTTCAAATGAAATGCACATGAATCTTGGAACTACACTAATAAATGAAAGGCACGTAAGATCTGTTGGAAATTGGGCAATATCCAAGCACCTGCAAAAAAAAACACAACAAAAACAAAGAAAAACATCTCAGGCACCAAAGATGGTTTAGAATCTTTTTAAGTTCTAAATCAATAAATTATTTTCCTGCCTAGCTATATGACTCAACTAATGATCGGCAATAGGTTAATGTATTTTGTTATATCCCATCAAGAAGGATTCACACACAATGGAACATAGGATGAGAAGGTAAATCAATTCAGCCACAAAGCTAAAAATACCTTTCAGGACAGGGAAGGCAGGCTTGCCATTTAATTTCAGATGGCAAAGCTTTTTGATAAAGTATGGCTATCTGGACTAAAATTCAAACTGATGCAATGCAGCAGCATCTTCCTATATGAACAATGGATTGACAACTACTTGAAAATCTGTCTTTGTAAGGATACCTTTAATGGGTTGCAATTTTCTTCTTTAGGAACAGTTTTTTCTTTATACTGTTGCTAGACATTAGAAAAAAATATAAAAAAGGTAGATAAGAGAATAGTTATCTCCCATCATTGAATTACTAGTTAGAAAGTTGAGAGTTTAATCACCTAAACTGCAGAACCTTGAGCAGCAGATCATTTCCTCTATTGGAGGCCAAGTTTGGGTGGCTGTCAGCAGGCATGCTGGTGAGGTACAAACAAAACGTTAATTTATTCTGCTATCAAATTTATCAGATAACTGCGTTGTAAAGCTTTCTTATTTTTTTCAGTATGGCATCCACTTAAAGCTTGTCATTCTCCTCTTTCTCCTCTATGATTTCTATGTTTTTTCACATCTTTCTCTGCATTAGACTTTAAAGGCTTCATATCACTACTGATTTTATCACCAAATCCTTAGATCTTATCTTCAGTTTACAGGGCATTAAAACTTTTTATTAATTGAAAAGATTTCAGGTGTCTTTTGCATTTTCCAAATACTTTTGAAAAAAAATGATGACTCACTTCCTGAAAAGAATACAGTCCATTGACAAAAAAAAACCACTGTTTCCGATCACACAAAATGCATAGGTGTATTATATGTTTGAAGAACAAGATCATTTAACTTACATAATACAAATGATAGTTTATTGTTTAAATGTATCATTAAAAGTTTTTTGCAGAAATGGGCTAATCAATGTCAAAAAATGAAAAAGCATTTGCTTCATATCTGATTTTTGTAAAATTTTGATCATTATAAGGTTTGTTTGTCAAATCTGTAAGGCAGAAATAGTTTTAGCTTTTTCTTCATTTCATACCATATTGACCTTTCTAATCGACGTCTAGGTCAAAATCTAAGTCTGTTGTCAGTATTTCTATCAGAACTTTCCAGTATATTGCTAGAATCATTGTCTTCTTGCACTAAGAGTATATGTCAATAATATAATCTCACCTATTTCTTTCATCTCCTTCTAGAAGCAGGAAAGAAAATTTGCCTTAGTTTTGGTAATTGGTTTTGATTGACCTGAATCTGGCTGTAAATTTGACATTTGGTTTGGTTTTGATCAAACTGCTTATGCTCACTCCAGATGACATGAAAGTCTTAAACAGTTTGCCACCTCACAGAGTAAATGGAAAAAGCTATTGCTTTTACTGACTCTTTTAATCTTTACTATCTAATTTTTCAAAATCAAGTTTTAAAACAACACACAGTTACGGAAACATGATACAAACTCAACGGCTGTCAAATCCTTTTTTTTTATATGGAATATGTAAAACATTATAAAATTGTAAAGAAAATTATGATTGAGTTACGTTTTTTCCAGCACTCCTGCATTAGCAGTGTTAAGAAACAAAAGCATGATTGCCCCAAATCAAATGAACCAGTGGGGAAGAAAACTACCTTGAAGAAATGTAAACTTCACAAAAATAACATATCCTCCGGAGGCATATTACTACTTGAAAGAAAAGCAAACTTTACAACAATAACAGATATATGTCTCCTCCATAGCTATTCATAGATCTGTTTTAAAATATTTAGAGCCTTGAGATATTGGAATTTTTCTCATGCTGTAATGAAGACATTCTTTAAATGAAGGCGTGATCTCAAGCAAAAATGTAAATCTAAATTTGAATGCAGCTTTCTTTTCAGTTATCTCTCCATGTGGTCCTGCTGATGACCCAATACAATACAATGTAGTACTCGGCTTGATGTAGTGAAAAAGTACTCTCCAATACTAAGTAAAAAAGTGCAACTGCTCATACAATGTTACAGAGAAAAAAAAATTACGGCCCCCGCATTTAAAAAATTGTTGCAACACCCTGGATTGCTAGTTAAAATCTGTATAACTCAAGCAAGATAAATTAAGAATGACAAGTCAAAATAACGGCTTAACTTGAATACTTCTACACTTCCTTATGACAGCAAGTGGATCTGGTCAATATCTTAGAAAACAGTTAAGAAGTGCAAAATGCATGAAAAAGAAGCAGAAGTAGTTTTAGATTTGCAACAGCCACTCTGGAATCAAAGGCTATGATGACAGTTGTTCTTAAAATACAGACCAATCAAATCACTAATAATTTCCTGCAAAAAACAGATCTTTTCCATGACGCTTTTGTTTTTACACTGGAGTAGGTCAAATTTCATTTGATTTTTTAAGTTTTTCACTTCAATAAAGTAAAATAACATGCCTTTATATATATATATATATATATATATATATATATATTTATATTTAAAAAATAATAATTTTTTTAAAAGCGTCATCCTTTTAGAAAATTGTAAACTGCTGAGAAGTCTTTTAAATGTTATTTGATTCATCATAACAAACTTGGCAAAAAATATTATTGAATTAATTACAATATAAATATAATGAAGTTTAAAGAGCATTTTTTAGTCTAAATCTATAACTTTTCTTTAATTTTTTTTTTTTTTTGTACTGCGTCAGACACTGATTTTGGCAGATCAAAGTTCTGTAAACTTCATCATTGTTCATTGACTGGTTATATAGGAGATAGCGGAAAAAGAAATCAGTGTTGTCTTCAATAATATACATATTACATGGATTACAACAAATGTGGCAAAACAAATGGCCACTATTAAAGATTGTAAATTAAGCTTACTCTGTAGAAATCATTTCATCTCTAGTACGTCTGATCAGTAAAATCGGTCCCTGGTAGCTGCAATCAAACAAAATGAAATTCAAAATAACTAATTTTGAAAGCAGACTTGGGATTCAACAAAGTTACTAGGGTAGTTATTAATAGTTTTATAGGAAAAGTTCAATGTAAACAATTTTTTTAATCCATTAAACAAGAACAACAAACAAGATTCAAAGATATTCAAATTATGCAAAAGTAACCATGCTCAAATAGATAGTCATTTGTGAGAACTTTTATAAATCATTTCATTGATAGAAAACACATGCACACTCTCTCACTCTCCATGCAGTGAATCAGTCAGTTGCCAAAGCATTTGTTAATCCAGAATTTTCTGTAGGGACATTTTATCCCCCCCCCCTATCCCTCCCTCCCTCCCTCCCTCCCTCCCTCTCCCTCTCTCTCTCTCTCTCTCTCTCTCTCTCTCTCTCTCTCTCTCTCTCTCTCTCTCTCTCTCTCTCTCTCTCTCTCTCTCTCTCTCTCTCTCTCTCTCTCTCATACACAGACAATAATTATGTGTGTTATTTGGAAGGCTAGCAATGCACTTGATTAATACCACTCACTACAAAAGCTGCTCCGCAATGTTCAAATCTAAATTTGATCGCACACTTTGTGCTACCAGGTTGCCTGAAGAGGATGGTCATGACATTAAATCATTGATCATGAAAGTAAGAAAGGTCAAAAATAAATTTAGAACCTTAAAAAAATTTAAAATCAAGGAATAGAGAAGTATCTTTTCATTTCTTGCCTTTACGTTCCTTATTGAAAACCTTAAGCTGTGGAAAATACTGTTCTAGCTAAGATAATTTACATAATAAACAAATGTCCAGCACCTTTGCTTCCATTAGCTTTGCCCCAGCAAAGTAGCAACTTTATCAAGACAAAATATTCTATGCCTTTATACTGTTTCAATATTCAAACTTAACACTATCCCCCAATTCCATTTGAGTTATACTTGCTTCACAAAACTCAAGGCATTATTCTAGTTAAGATATATAACTTAGTGAAATTACAATTCCATTTGAGTTATACTTGCTTCACAAAATTCAAGGCATTATTCTAGTTAAGATACATAACTTAGTGAAATTACAAGTCCTTAATTTAAAAAAAGGAACCTCTATTTTCCATCAGGCGGCTCCTAACAAAATAGCAATCTTACCATATTAACACATTATAATACTTTATGTAACTTTACTGCAATATCATTCAGATCAAATATCAACTTTATATTCTATTAATATATGTGTTCTCCTTAATTTGCGCCAAGTGAATTTTAATACTGATAAAGAATTTTGGCCCCACATCACTCACCCCAAGAAGGTGGCATCTTAGACACTGCCAAAGGAACCAAGTCATCGAATGTGGCATCCAAAACCTGAAGAGAAAAAAGAAGGGGTAGTATTTGAAACCTTAGGATCTAAGCTCAAATAGTTTGACATTAGATTTAATCTCAACCTAGTGTTTAGTCATGACAAGATCTGATCTGATGGCCAAAGTAAACAATGCAGTGAAGCTACTAAATGACCCAGTTGGTGTTTTAGCCTGATAAAGAGATCCTCAACTAAATAAAATGACAATACCACGTTAAAAAAGTATGAAGGGTAAGGGGTTAATCAATTCGGCAACTTACCACAAACTTTATGTCAGGAAAACTGCGGGCCATGAGCGCTCCAGAGAAGCCTCCAATAGACCAGGCAAACACTGCAATATTGTGAGGTTCAAATCCAAGTTTATGGATAGCATACATCATGACTGCCTCAACTGCCTTCTCTTCAGATTCTGGCCAAGGCGTACCCTGAGTCACAAGATAATGATTTTGATAAGATAACTAAGTTAAAATCTGTAAATATACACAAACTTATTATACATGTGGTATTTGTAAAAAAAAAAAAATTACTTGCCTCAAGACACTGCTTTTGGTTGGAGTGCAGGTTTTGATGATGGATCATGCATCATGATATGGCTCATACTATAAATAAATTTAGACTTGTTTACAATTCAAAGCCTCACAGTAAAGCAAAATTCTATAAAGCAGTTGTGTAGCTCCAGAATACAGGTATTAAAAATCATTTGGCTCAATCAGTACCAGTGGTTTTGAGTAATTTTATTATTTTTTTTTCTAAAAAAACCTGCCTGTCTTCATGCAATAAGATACATGACATTTGTGCTGGGAATAAAACAAACAGCTTTTCAGAGAAGAATGATGTAATTGAATAATTATCTGTAACTACATTTCGACACACAAAAAAAATATTTTTAGAACTCCAAGATATACATATAAGAATTTCTTCTTTATTAGTAAGTACAGGTACACAATAAAATCATTAATTAAATATAAAAAAAAATTCACGCAATAACATTCTACCCCTAGGTCCTCATTCACAAGATTGGTTGAGTACAAGAGAAATGGGCATTCTTTGCAAGCACCTACAATTAAAGATAAATTTTTCTCCCATAGCTACTACTACATATCCCAAGCATATATTATTGAATCTAAAAATATTTCAAGTAGATCTTTCCTCTTGTAAGATCACATTATACTGCTTAACAGGACAACAGGACTAAAAGTATCGCTCCATCATACATTTCAGATCATGGAAGTTTAAAGCTTAATTTTTCTTCAACGAAATTCCGCAGTTCTCCAAAAGACAGTTTTACAACAATTTTTTTTATTTCCAACTAATTGTATAAGTCTTATGAGTGCTTTACGTTGTTATTTCATTAATTTAAGAGAACAAAAAGGGATTTAATTCAAATGTAATACTAGAAAAAAATTCATGACTTTAAGTCCTAAACCGCAATCTTTTGAAATTTGCAATGACTGCCCATTGCATGAAAGATGGGTTGCACAAAATTCATAGTATCAGAGTCTCTACTCTCTCACAGTTCCACTCACTGTGCTTCCCCCAAAGCCTGGTCTGTTCCAGCCAAGTACAGAATAGTTGAGCTCAATGGGAGTTCCTGAGCAGCCCATCTCGTAGAAGCCACCATTACCCTCAGAGGAAATCACCTGAAATTGAGTAAAATCACTTACAATTATTGGCAAAGTATTAACAAACCAACCAGAATATAAATAGAAAAGTAAAAGTTAGGCAGGCTTGTCTTATACTTTTCGCTAATACCGAAAAGAAAATGCAAATTCCTTGAAGTTTAAATTTTTCTTAGAGCACTTTGGAAATACAGTCTTGCTCTTACTGACATTCACATAAAATAGACAATAGAAATAAGGCCCAAGCTGTTCCTAGGCCTGGACCTAGTTCTAGAGCTAGCCAACCTGCTGCAGACAATAGTGGGCATGGCACTGACAACCTCAACCAAGGTTGGACCAAACAGGATAGAAGGCCAGCAGTCCAACCTTGTACTACTTTGAGGGGAGTGCAAGTCCAGATTCCTCAAGGATCTACACTGCTGGACTACTTCTCTTTGCTGGCACATGTTTTTTTTTTCAACTTGCTTGTCAAGGAGACCAATCAGTTTGTATCATGACTTAATTATTAATTCATAAATCAAGGCTTAGCAGCATAAGCTCTTCAAATTATAAATCAGGAAAATGTGTTCATGAGTTTTGATAAAATTGAAAAATAAAGTATAATTTATTGGGTGTCAATGTTATTGAGATGTCCCACCATTACATAGATCTACATGTTTTTGTGTAGTCGGCTCTAGACTGGATGAAATATATAAACTCAATACCTTGAAGGTTATTTTTTTTTCCTACTGATTCTAGAATTATAATAAAGCCAAGGAAATGATTGACAGTATTATTCTAGTATCTTGGGCGTTTTCTATACAATAACAATAAATACAATTTGTTTGAATTGATAAAATTATAAATTTTTTTTCAGTGTGTACCATTACCTTATAAAGTTGAAAAAAATATGAAAATTTTTAACCAAGATGTTAAAATTTCACAAAGATTTTGATCTAAGTTGCAATGCAATAAGAATTTATCAGATTTGCAAGATTTATTGAGTTATTTTAAAAAAAAAATGTAATTCTCTTTCTCAGGAATGCAGACCAAGTGAAAGTGAGTGGTGATTTCAACTAGTATCTCACTGATTGGAAACTTGTCACTCGTAGTGAAATGGAGGTTTTCCTTGCCCTGATGATGCTTTCAGGCATCAATGATAAACTGTAGCAACAGTTCAACTTGTCCATCCGTGCTGTACACGTCAATTTTTGGTCAGAGCATGGCTCGCAACAGATTTGAGGCTATCCAAACTTTTCTGCACCTAAACTACAACACCCTGCAGTCACACAGGAATGCGGAAGGCGCTATTAAGCTCCATAAATTGAGGACTCTGCTTGATCACATGGAGCAAAAATTTGCCCAAATTTATTATCCTGGCAAGAACCTGTCAGTTGACCAAAGTATAATGCCATGGCAGGGTTGTCTACAATTCAAACAGTACACACCTAGCAAACCATACAAATATGGATAAAAATGTGCATGCTGTGTGATGCAGAGAATGGCTATGTTAATTGCATGAAGTTTATACAGATAAAGAAGGCAACAGGCCTGAAAAAGATCATGGAGCCAATGAGGTGCGTAAACTTGCAGCTGATTTTCATGGCAAAGGGCACTGCATTTACATGGATAATTTTTTTTCTAGCATTTCGCTTTTCCAAGAGTTAAAGCTAAAGGCATCTCCGCATGTGGCACCCTGCATTCAAACAGTAAGGGAATTTCTTATGATCTACGGAGCAAGAAGCTGAAAAAATCGGAGTCAGACTTCAGGAAAGAAGGCGATACAATGGTTATGAAATATTGTGATAAAAAGTTTATCCTCTTTTGACTGTACATGCTGCGGACAAAGTAAATATGGGCAAACACAACCGCAGAACGCAGGAGCTAATCATCAAACCTGCTGTCCTGCATGACTATAATGCTTATAGGAAAGGGGTTCATCAATTTGATCAATTCCTCATCTGTTATAACTTCAACAAAAAAACAATGAAGTGGTGGAAAAGGGCAACCATATACCTGATGCATCTGATGAAAGTGCGGTCTTTCATCATGCACAACATCCAGGAAAGGAAAAAGCTTTCCCAGCTGGACTTCACCATAAAACTGGTGGAGCAACTTTTGGATGTGTCAGTCCTTGATAACCCTCTACCTCCAGCTGCAGAGGGACAGCGCATCATTGGCAAAGACTTGCATTATCTAACCCCAATTCCACCATCAGGAAAATAGGCTGATCCAACAAGAAACTGTAAAGTGTGCACTGTTAAATCTAATGACATAGAACCTGGAGCCAAGAAATATCTGCATAGATGTGAGAGCACATAGGAGTGTGCTCTGTTGGCAAAGTTGCTCTCTGTATTCATCCATGCCACAAGCGCTCCCACTCTGTCCAGGACTTCGAGAGAGCCATAAGGCGCCAACTGGGACTAAATGGAGCTTCAGTCACTCTTTCTCCTAAGGTGTGGCACCCAAGGTCAATCAAAAGCTGAGTTTCTTATGTGTAAATAATTGTATACATATAATTCTATGTTTTAAAATAATTTTTTTTCATTTTGCGATGTGCCTTCTTTACTTGAGTTAGAAAGTATTTTTGAAAGTGGCAAGGGACCTATACGTCACTCATTTTAGTTTATAAATATTATATAACATAATTCAAATTCTTGGATAATCCACTTCTTTGTTCTGACTATGGATAGCAACACCCTAGTTCAGGTAAAAAAAAAATGCTATTTATAATATTTTTTCATCTTTAGCTCTTAGTCCTACCTATTATCCCCTACTTTTCTTTTTCTTTCAATCTCTTTTTCCAACTTTCAGCCTCTGTATTTTTCTATTTTCTTCATTTCTCTTATTTTTCTATCTTTGCACCTCTTTCACGTTTCCAAGTTGTTATCTTCTTTCACTTTTGCCTCTTCCCAATCTACCCTAGCTTTATTTCTTTTACTTTCCCAAAAGAGCTTTTTTCCTTTGTATTTATTGTCTATCTTATGTTCTTTCCCTCAATCTGTGTGTCTGTCTTTTTTTCTCTCTCCCTCTTTATCCATCCGTCTATCCTTGCATATCTGTGTCTTTTTTTAGTTTCTAGGCCCATCTACCAGTCCGCCGGTATATTTCAAAAATTGTCTCGATGAATTCTAAGGATACTAAGCAAAAAAAACTATAAAAATAATGTAGTGAAGTAGATATGACTAACATATATATATTTATATATATATATAATGCTGCTAGATCTTGATATGCTAGTTTTCATTACCACAGAGTTTATCATGGTTTTACATCCCAACAAGATTCTCCTTCTTCGCATTATCATTTTGTTTGTGAGGATAACTGCATAAATCAACATTGCAAGAACTATGAATAGCTTTCCTGGCAAAATTTCACCTATTTCATCTCTCGCAGATTAGTATTAAAATCATGTTTTGAAAAAGGAGTCTATAGCACAGACACTTATGAATCCTTTTTGAGGGCAAAGCAAGAGTAATTCATCAATGGAAGACTTGACATACTATCTGAAACTCAAAGAAGTTAGATTACAAATTTGCTGCAAGGTTTCTGATATCAGTAAGCAGTAAAAATAAGCATATTGAAAATGAAAAAGTGTGGGTAATGCTGGGCAACCAAGGCACATAAAATAGTAATACAATCAAGTCAAGTAGGCGATGTAGGTGGGATCGATTATGGGAAATTAGAGAAAACAGAGAGAAAGACAGCATATGCAAGTCTTAGCTGACAAAACTAGTTTCTCAAAACAGGCAATATTACAAAAGAGTGCAAGATTAAAAACCTAACCAATATGTCTCCATTCCTATGTTGACCACGCCTGTCTATGAACATTGTGTCCAGCTCATTGTTATCTTCAGTCAGGATCTTTGCTCTTTTACCATTTTTCTGGGAAAAAAAATCAGTGGCAAAAAATCATGATAAAATGAAAAGGGACAAAAATAGATATGTTTGACATAGCAAGACAAAGGTTTACAAAACAGGGAAGAAGATAAGGAAGTACTCATATCATAAATAGAATTACAACGGAACCCATATTTAACAACACCTTGAATAGTGACATTTATTGCTATAATGACAGACCTGAAAATCTCCATTTTTTCCTTTATTTAAGTCATTCAATTTATTTCTGCAATAACTAGTATTGATAACACTTCTCCCTGTAATAACAACACTAGATCTGAGGATACAAAGGAAAGAAAGCACTAAAATTTATATTACGAAAAAAATCTAAAGTATTTTGTCTTGCCTGCAATGCGACAGTACAAACAAATAAACAATGCAGGCTTCCGTGCCTTTTCTCCATACAGTTCCTTCCTGCTAAGTGTAGTCTAGGCCTTGCAGGCCTATCATTACATGTATAATAATAATAATAATAATAATAATGATGAAGTTATTTCCTAGCGCCTCTTCCTACTTGTAGGCTCGAAGCTCTTTACAATAGTCTATTTACAAACGTTTAACATAGTGACACTAGTCTATAGTCTAAAACATAGTCCATTAACAATTCAAACAAGCAGAAGAGGAAAAAATAAATAAGTCACATGTACAAAGAAAATAAGAAAAGACATTGACAATAAGACAAATTTCTCAGACTAATTAAGGTCTTCATGTGCAGTAAACAAATGGGTTTTCAATAGGGTCTTAAACTGACTTATAGAACTCGCCTCCCTGATGGAAAGGGGAAGGGTATTCCAGACAACTGGTGCACATTGTGCAAATGCTCTATGGCCGTCTTTTCTTGATGGTTTGCATGGAACTGACAGCAAAGCTTTGTTACCTGATCGTAAGCTATGAGTGGGGACGTACATACCGACAAGATCTACAAGATAATTAGGGGCATAGCCGTGAACACATTTGAAGCATAAGACAGCAATCTTATATTTTATCCTAGTTTGTACAGGAAGCCAGTGTAAATGCCTAAACATGGGTGTTAAGTGATCTCTTTTACGTTTTTTCAAAATGAGACGAGCAGCGTTGTTCTGAATCAATTGAAGCCTCTTTAGTGTGTCCATGGGTAAGCCATATAGTAAGGAATTACAGTAGTCCAGTCTTGATAGAATGAAAGAGGACACAAGAGTTTTCACAGCCCCTTCATTTAAAAAAGATCTAATCTGTTTAATTCTGCGTAGCTCTAAGAGCATAATTTGGGCCAAATGACTGATATGAGGGGTCATTGACAACTTTGAATCAAAATGTATCACCAGAGCTCTCTCACAGCAAAGATTTTCCAAAACCACTTACAGTGTATCTCCCATTCATCACAATAAATTCTTCTTTACTCCCTTTTGCCGGAACAACCGCAAACCTTGCAATAGCTATACTTTATGTAAAGATCAAGAGATGTTGTTATTCCCAAATTCCACTGAGTATCAATGTTTTCCATAGCATCAAATAATAAAAGCATTGATACACTAACACAAAATATGTTTGATGGACTTTGGTAAGAGGACTTTTGATAAAATCTCTGAGTCTTGCACAGCAGCCGTAAGTTATATGCCCACTAGGCCTTCTTTTTTCATGACCAAGAATTTAGAGCTTTTTAAGAACTTTCAGAGGATTGGTTTACTTAAAGGGTATAAATTTGATTTACCCAATGAAATAACTCATAATAAACTCCTCTATGTTGTATATATCACAGCAAAAGCACAACAGTTTAAATGTACCTATGGGTAGCTAATTATTTTCAAGTCACTTTCAATAGGCGATGAAGTATGGAATAGCAATATTAAAAAATTTCAGTCATAACTTTGGAAGCTTATTGGATGTTTGAATTTTTTTTTCATTATTAACTTTCTACTTTCAGAATTTCTCACAAAAGTGTTCAGCATCAGCCTCTAGTCTTAACTTCATTTTTCTCTTTTCTCTGGGCTTTTTTCATTGTTTTCATACTTTTTACTTTTTCAATTAAAATTTTAGTTTTATCAATATTGCTACTATGAAAATAGTTGTATGCTCTGCATAGGATAAGACACCTCCATCCTTAAAATTTTTCATCTTGGAGGTGGGGTCTGGGAAAAGCTTTCAAAGCTTTCTTAACAAACGTCTTTGAAAAAAATACAAATATCAACAGGTTATAAAGAGGTTGCTATAAAGCTTTAGGACATACCAAGTAAAAAATGTACAAATATCTTTATCACCATTTTCCTGAGAATTTGCTCACTGGTGTTCACCAAATTGAAAGAGCCTGCATACACCAGTTATGAAAATAATTTTCACTGCCTTAAGAGTATGAAAAGACCATTTTAATGATCAGGGATGAGAATTGGCCACAAAGTATTTTACTGAACTTTTTTTTAAATCGGTCAATGAGAGCAGCATAGGCAGGAGCATTCTCGCTTTCCCCCCCTCTTCCCTTCCCCGCCCCTCTTTTTTTTAAAACAAAATTTGATTGTAAACAGAGCCATGATTGTGGAGTATATTTTTAGTGTTACTGATTTAGCTTATACATGTATTTTTTTTCCTGTGCTCAGACCAAGACTGTAAGAGATTGAATGACCAGCTACTGTGTTCCCCAAATCTTACTGTTTTCTGTGTTTTACGGACTCAGCTGATCCTAATGCACCATTAAGGTTTACTCATCGTAGTTAACATAAAAGCTTATAATTCTAACTGACAGTTACATATTGAGTACTGCTCTCCTCATCTTTATCTTTTCTCAAGACACTTGAGCTAAACATGATCAATATTGATTAGATCTAAAACTAATCACTAGGTTCCACCAGGTCCTGGCCGTGTAAAACAAAAAATGGCGATCTAACATTTAGATATAGATCTAGAATTTCAATTATTTGTTTAGGAATGAAAATCAACTACTTGATCTATACATGTAATTATACTAGTCTCTTGTCTTGTCATGCCCGATTTCCATAGTCAGATCTAGATTTACTCTAGATCTAGCTCTACTAAGGAATTTCCAGCGGTCTTAATTATCAACTAGATTTAGAATATGTATCTTGACCAAAGGAGAATTTTCTGGTCATACTAACTATTATCAGGTGAAAAAATAATAATCATCGTTGTTGGAAATAATGACGAGTTCTCAGCGTGCAGATGGAGAGAACGAGTTTTTTGGATGAATATACCATAGAATACATTCAACGGCACCAATATCTTGGATGGTTTCAACTACAATACAAATCTTAATATTCGATTTCAAAATATAAATAAGGATATAAAAAATACATGATATCGATATAATATATAGCCTAGTTTTATACTTTTACACAGGTTGATACTAGAAGATGGAAAAATATTGTACTCGTAGGAGAATTATATTTTCACTAATTTTTTTTCCGTAAAATTTTAGAGACCTTCAACCTTACGGATAAAAGTTTCCGTCTGGCACAAGAACAGGGTTTACGGAGGATCACAAAAAATATGGAATTCCGTAAATTTACGGAAAATTCTCTTCCCTGAATGAAGTGCATATTTTTACAATTAGAAATTTGCATATGTGCTCATTTTATCGATCCGTTACACAAATGATTTTTATTACTTGTTTACTTATCAAACATAAAGAAAAATGAGCATGAAAATATATGACAGAAGAGAAAAGAAAGCAAATCAAATAAAATTTTTCTTACCTCTTCTATTAAATGAGCACGCCCCTGGTTCAGCATTGAAGCTATAAAAATAATCAAGAAATAAAAAACGTACTTAACAAATTTAATAAATTCATTTAAGAAATTTTCAATAATGACATTTCTGAAAAATGAGCTCTTTATATCACTCATTTTCTAACAGTAAGTTTAAAGAAGAGAAGTGTTACCACTATAAAAAAATATGAAAAAGTGACAGCAAAACAATATTTTCCCTTTCTTCACTGGTCGGGCAGATACAGTTGAAATATAATTTCTAATTCAAAATTTCACTTTCTTACAAAATTTCAAACTATTCCCACTGTAGTTTAACTTATATTTCAAAGCTGACTTTCTTATGGAACAGAATAACAGGATGCTCTATGGTACTTAAATATTATTAACTTTACTTCATTAATTTCTGTCACAACTCACAAAGAAGGAAGTTCATGAGTGAAGTTGAACCAGGGTATATCATCTTCTGACCAAATGAGTGCATTGCTAAATACCTGGGAAGAAATAGAAAAAGCAACAAGATGAGTCACAGCTCTAGGAAATACTTTGCAGATGTTTACTTAGTTGCTTGTTTGATTATTTGACAGATTGTCCACAAAAAACGTTCTAAACCGTATCTGCATATCAAAGAAGCCCCAGTCAGGAGAGGCAGATGAAAAGATAAGCTTCTGCCTTATCTGCCACAAACGTGAGGTTGAACTGACAAACCATGACATCAGGACAGATATTCTAATCCCCCAGATACTGAGCCTAGCTCTGAAGTGAGCAAGATAGAGGTGGGGAGTGAGTGATTGAGAATGTAACAGAAAGTCAAGAAGGGAGGAAAGGAGAGTGATAGAGAGAAAAAGGAAGGGGTAGTCGTTTTGATTTATTAGTTGAGAATATAGCACTAGCAGTACTTATTACTTTCACTTGTTTTTCACAAGTTGTCAATGTCATTCAGCTTGACTTCTGTGTATAAATTCTGAAAGCAGGTGACCAACGGCCTCCACCACCTGCAGAATAACACAGAAATGGATGTCATGTTATATGGATGGTTGTTTTGGTGCATGCTGCTAAATTTTGTGGCGACACTCTTTTCTGCAATTGGTGCAGTTGTGGGTGAAAAATGAATTAGGATTTTCCATCTGGCTCTCCTTTCCTTTCCTTTAATCTGGATTTGCAATTTTCCTCTCTAAAACAGCTTTTGAAGTGTTCAGTCCAATGACTAGAAGTCAAGTGAAAGTTTCTCACAGCTCTCTGTGTTGACGTTCCAGAATTCTAAGATATCTTTGAAGTACAACACGGTATGATACAAAGACTGCAATGAAAGTAGTGCAGATGACAGCTTTTCAACTTCCATTCCTACTTGATAATGTTGCTTGTGCTTTGCTGCTCTATAAGAGTAAGCTCCCATATTGGTGGCTGCTGCCATTTGGGGATGTCTATATACAAGGCATTGTAGCAGCATTCCAGATAGGTCTTCTGGATAAATGCTTTCAGTCAGTAGGTGAAGTTGCAAAAGTATGACACAAGCATTTAGTTTTCTTATTTTACAAACTCACCTGATTTGGACACAAATGACAAGTCTGGCTGAAGTCACACACCCTTTAAAAGTATCAAATCAAATTTAAAAAAAAACATTTCTAACATTATAGGCTTGCTTATATCGATGAAAAAATATTTTTTTAGAACATCCCCTGAGACAACAGTGCCTCATACCAGTAACAAGATCTGAAAGTTAATAATCTAATGTCTATAGTGCTGCTTAAAATGCAAAATTGAGTTCATATATGCTCTTGGTAGAGCATACAGCTGCGTAATTAGGACCACTATTGCAGGGTATAATTTGGAGCATATTAACTTTAACACCATGAAATAAAGTATTTTGAAATCTAAAAATCCAATTAGCAAGATTTTTATAAATAAAAACTAATTTGCCCTTTCTTGTGAAAAGTGATTTTGTTAAGAGCTGGAAAAGGATAAAAAATGAGAGATTGTAAGAAAGGGTGATAGTGTTGTCTATCCATTTGAACCATAGTGAAGGAAAAATAGAGAGAAACACTAACTTAATTTGATAATGATTATGATGATAATGATGGAAGGATGATATATTTGTCAACTCTAAGTCTTGACTGAGGATCTGTTTCATAAGTTTGCTGGTCTTACATTTTAATTGTGATAAGGAAATTACTAGATTAAAATTTTGATACCAAAACAGCATAGACCTAAACACTTTCATATGTTATCTTTCCAAATTTAACATTTTGACATGCAAGATAAAAAGTCATGTAAGTTTGAAGATTTAAAATTAAAGTATGCCTAGGACCTTAACAAGAAAAAAAATTAATTCGCTGATGAGCAAATTAGGCTACACTTAATAATTTCTTTCATTTCGCAAAACTTTTCTATCTTGTAAAAACACTGCACTTTTTTTTCGAAACAGAAAATTTTTTGTGAGGAAGGTTTTCGCATACCAAAATTATCGACAATGACATTAGACTAAATTGCAATCTCAAAGAAGAAGAAGATATTAGACTAATTTAAAGTAATTAAAATTAAATGTCGCTGTGGAGTTTTGTAGATAATTGCAAAGGACAGTAAAAAAAATTAAAACAAAAATAAGTAGAATGCACAACCCAATCCTAGATTTCAATGTGGCCATTATTTATTAAAAAAACAGACCATTCACACTTTTTTTTTGCTTTTTGGCTACCTAAAAATGAAGTATGTATCCATTCTTAACTCAAATGACATTTCTTTGTTATTGCTGAAAAAATTGATTAAAAAATGGAAGGTTCTGAACTCCTATGATCTGAAAAAAAAAAAAAACCAAGAAAGAAATTCTGAATCTTACCCTAGGATTTTCAATGGCATACTGCTGCCATCTGAAGCTTGGGATTTTCTAGTTTTTGCAGCAGGCCTTTGGGCCCTTTTCTTGTCACTGTGAGACCATATACGAGAACATTGCTTTAGGTTTCATTCACAAAATGAACCCAATTTTATAACTTGAAAATGGCTTTATTTTTAAAACATGAGATGCTAAATAGTAGTGTTTTAAGTGTTTTTTTTTCTTTTTTGCTTAATTTTGTTAAAAATTAAATATCAAATAATCTGGTTCAACTTTATACACAGCAAGAACAAATGAAGCTCTTGAAATATAAAAATAGACATAAATTTGTGAACATACTTTATCTTTTCATTTTAAAAAATTTTGCTTTATCTTATTTGCCATGGAATAAAAAGGGAAAAAAAAAAACAACAGCACAGCAACAAAATTTTAATTTCTTTACAATTAATTTGGTGTAGAAAAGGTATATGAGCACAAAAAAGATACAAAGTTATCTTATAAACATTGTATGAAAAAGGAGGAGGAGGAGGAGGAATTTATATAGGTCCATATTTTACAAGCTCCAGATGCTTTACAATCACAACATTATAAAAAGTAAAATCAGCCAAATCATGCAGATACCCATAACATTAAGACTGGATTGATAAAAATAGGCTTGATAATTTTTAGAGTGTTGTCATATTCTAATTCATGAAAGTTTTCACAGTAATTCATTGTGAATTGGGGCATTGGATCAGTAGAGTTGCATAGGCCAAAAGTTCACCTTTATACATTGGATGAGCTACTTTTTACAGAAGAATATACATGCAATGTTCACAGATGGATGCGGTTTTGATTTAGGCCTTTTTTGCCTTTTCTAAAGCCTGAAATATCGAGGTGAACAATAACCACTGAGCTCAAAATTATGTTATAAATTTCAGTGAACAAGAAAGATACTCCTCCATCTTCTATTTTAGCTGCACTCTCTTCCAACTGTCCATATCCTCTCCTCCTTTAAGACTCTTTCCTCTTTCCCATTATCATCTACAGCTATTCCTATTTCACCTCCAGCAGGACCATTGTCATCTCTCTTCATCTCTAGCAGGAACATCTTCATCTACAGTTGGTCTTGCTTTCTCTCTTCAACTTGGCTAGTCCCTCTTCATTTTGGCGAGACCATCTTCATTTACTGCTGGTCTCTTTTCAGCTATAGCAGAGCCATTTAAACCTGCCCTGCAACGGATTTTACCTTTACTGAGACCTCCATCACCATAATCTGAACCCCCGCCCCCTTACTTTTACTTGCACAAACACTATCCCAGAGAGAGATTGCTCTTATGAATCTTGAGAATGAACTACCAGAACAACGTCATTCTGAGATGAGAGGCAATCTCTCAGGTAGGAAACATAATATTGCAGCCTCAATGTAGCATGTGCATGTTTAAATGCTAGAAGTCAGAGTCAATATGGCAAACAACCTAAAATTAGAGGCTTTTGCACCAGATGCAGCTCTCTGGTAGCTTCTACTGTTTTTTCAAAACAGGAAGTCTAACTTTTGATGATGATGATTCAGTTTTGGACATTGTGAGCTGCAATGGGACCAGGATCCCAAAAGGACACCAATCACATGTTGGCACTGGAACGGATGTGTCATTGATGTGCTGAGTATTGTTGAGATTGATGGCCATGTTCTAGGCAATATTGAGGCACCTTGATTTATTTAGGCAATGCCAGCAGACTCACAAAGAGGAAGGGTGTGATAAAAATTGTGAGTGTCCTTCCACTAAGTTCCAGCATGATGGACGTTTGAGTGGAAAAAATTTTATGAGAAAGATCTGAAGCTCATTTCAAACTAATGCATGTGACAATCGTATCTGATTGTGACTCTGAGGCTGTTACAAAATATGTGAGCTTTCTCTACATGGGTACATGGATACAGTACTATATATAACAGACAAGCAACCACAGCATCAATTGTGCCATGAAGGGAAAAACTTGTTCATTTTTACACGAGTGCTCCTACAAAAATGGAAAGACCAGAGTGTCACAGGATCCACATTCATACACCATTGGAGAAGAAAATATATCATACCCATTTATATTATATTTTGTGTACAATAGTTGTCTGACCCTATACTTATGAAGACATTTCAGAATGTTGATAAATCCCTTCACAATGCAATATGGAGCAAATGCAGAAAATGTTTTATGAATGAAAGATTGTCAAAATTAGAGCAATTACTGCAATTGCACAGTTCAATGCTGGCCTTGCCTGGGCATATAAAAAAATGATGGAGGCCTATGCCATTGATGGCTAGGATGGACTCCATGAAATTGTAAAGGCAGAAGCTGCAGAAAAGAATTCCCAACAACCAATATGTTGCAAGGAAAAAGGTGGTGGCATGTCGAAGAAAACGAAGGGAATCATGAAGAAAGTTATTTGCTGAATTCCAGAAGGCAGAGGGAGGTCACGCATATGGCACTGGTATCATATAAAATGTCAAAATTGTATATTTGAGTTTCTTTTGTTTTTTTTTCTCAAAATGTCAATATTTATTAAATGTAATCTCATATCTTTATTGTTTAATCTACAATAGTCTTAAAATGTTCATATTTTTAAGGCATACTAATCTCAAATTTATCAAGGTGCTTTTGTTACACCATGCAAACTTTTTTTAAAGAAATATTTCTTGGAAAAAACTTTTTTGTCTTTACATTTCTTTTATATGTTTATTTAAGAAATCTAAAATCTGGAAGAAAAAAAACTCCTGATGATAAATACTATTGACAAAATGTTTGTTTTGATAATACAAGCCTTTCATTTTAATTGCAAGCTAACTATTTGGATTTTGATTTATAAAAGCATAAATGTTGTTATGTAAATCGAATGTGGTGACCAAAAATAACAGTTCCCACTGACAACCATACTTTTTTTCTATTATTTTTGTTACCTAAACATTAATTTCAGATGCACAATTTAAAAATTCAAGGCCGATCTGGCAAAAAAAAATTCCCCTTACTTTCATACTTGACTAAGTCTTCTCATGTCCCAGTTGAGACTTGGGAACATTACCAACAAAGATAAAGCTCATGATCTTGTTTTTTTTGCTAAATAAAAAATTTGAAGGCTTCTACTATCTTTTATTTTAAAAGTCACTTTTGATTCTTTTAAGACAAAAACAAATTTACAGATTTGGTACTTTGGGTTTTAATGAATAATTTATTATCAAATGAGAGACAATTCATTTCTTATCCAGTAAAAAAAAGACTATGTTGTTTTGCTGTTCTAAATTGCTCAACATCATTTCAGTCTCTCTCAGTCCTATACAGAGATCTATGCAGTATCTGACACTCAGTATTCTAATTGACAAATTACTTGTCGGAAACTTATCAATTTCTTTCGTTTGCATTTAAAGGTGCCTATGGTCCCTGAAAATCCGAGGAAACCCCCGGATTCATTGTATCCCGGAAACCCAGATTTATCCGCAAAATGCCGAATTTTTTTGTTTTGTTTCAGCATTTGGACTGACCCAAAATAAACCATTATAATCGGTTATTTTCGTTTTTGATTCGGGACAAGTGTGACCCAACAATCCTAGGAAAAAACAAATAGTGAAAATATAATTCTATATAAGAACGATATTTTTCCGTCATCGAGTATCAACCTGTGCAAGGGTATAAAACTGGGCGATATATATTATATCGAAATCGTGTATTTTTCTTTATTATTCATATTTTTAATTCCAATATTGAGATTTGTATTATAGCTGAGACTATCCAAGATATCGGGCCCATCAAGATGTTCTATTCGTTTACTTTATCGTACATTCGTCCAAAGAATATCGTTCTCTCCATCTTCACACCCAGACCTCACCGTCATGCCCAACAAAGAATCATTCTTATTTCTTCATAATGCGATTAGGCAGTTTCTTTTTGTCAAGAAACATTCTAAATCTTGCCGATTGGGAAATCTAAATACCGGTAGAGCTAGATTTAGATCTAGATAAATACTGCCCATGATACAATAACGGAGGAGTAAAGAAGGCCAGACAGAAGATAATGAGTTAATTCTACTGGTCTGGCATGCACAAGGACATGGCCAGATACTGCCGCTCGTGTGATATATGTTATAAGAAGGTGAGCAAGGGAACAGAGCAGAAGGCTCCAATGGAGAACATACCAGTGGTAGATGTCCCTTTTTAACGTGTCGCTGTGGATATAATTGGACCGATAGAACCAGCAAGTGAAGCAGGACACCGATACATTTTTACGCTTGTACACTATGCTACAAGGTATCCAAAAGCTGTCTCATTGAAGGGGATGGACATTGACTATGATTGAAACAGTAGCTGAGGCGCTTGTGCATATATACAGTCGCCTCAGTGTTCCAAGGAAGTGTCTCAGGATTCAACTCATTTTGCCCCGTTTGAGCTTATGTATGGCAGGACTGTGAGAGCACCGATACACATAATATGGGAATTATGGACCTAAGAAATTGATGAACAAAAAGTGAAGTCAAGCTAATAGTGCGGGCTGGACCTACGGGAGCGTCTTAAGGATACATTAAAATTAGCTAAGGAGCAGCTTGAATCGTCTCAAGCCAGGCAGAAGAAATATTGTGACAAGAAAAGAAAGGCTCGGCGTTTCAGTCCTGGCAAAAAGGTGTTAGTCATCCTCCCGACTGACACAAACAAGTTGTTGGTACACTTTTTATGATATTATCAACACAGTGGGTCCTAATGATTACAAAGTGGAGATCAACGAAAAGGAGAAGACTATACATGCAAATCTTCTCAAGAAATATCTCTCAAGGTCTCAAGCCACATGCAAGATGATCTCAACGTTCCGTTGTGTGTGGCCGTGGTTAGGACTGCAACTACAATGCAGATAATGGACATTGTCAAGACATGTTGACCGGTGATGAACCAGACTCCAAAGATCTACACAAGATTGGTACTTGGGGACAGAAGGAAGACGCGTTGGATATCAAGTTCAATAAAGCCCTCACATCTGACCAAAATCGGGAGCTACAGTTGATGGTCCAGAGGTTCAGCGAGATATTCTCAGATCGTCCATGCGAGACTAATCTGGCTGAACACCGGACTGACCTGACTTCCGACGTACCTGTATGTCAGATGCCATATCTTGTACCATTCTCCCTGCAGCCTTCACTAAAGAGAGTGCTACAGCAGATGGAGAGTCAACCTACAATGAGTCTACCTACAGTGAGTTTAAGAGTTAACTTTTTGTGTACATTAATTGTTGAGTCAACCTCTTGTGTGGATTGAACAGTTTGGAACTTTTACTAGCTGACTTAAGACTTATTTTCTACGGTCAAGCCGAGTGACTGGCTGTGTATATTTTCATACTCCTAGACAAACAGAGCCTAACAGATCACCCTTCAAAATCTGTTACATCGTGGTTCGGTTTGTTAAAATATTTATCTCAGACAAACTCCACTAACATTGAAGAGATTGTCATATCATAAAGCTCAAAGTGATTCCATGAACCTACCCGTCAGCACCAGCAGAATCCCACTTGTAATCCACTGGCCAGCCCCAAAATTCAAAGTCATAGGATGCTAACTCCTCCTGCAAAAATAGATTGTGGAACCTTTTCTTTACTGGCATATCAATTTATCACTCTGCTTTCATATTCCAGAAAGGTTATGAAAACAAAAAATCTATCACTGTTAATCCCTACTAGCCATTTTTCTTTGCCAGCATTAAAGAGTTTGAAGAAAGACTGTATCTCCCTGTTGCAAAGAATGGTAAAAAAAAAATTTAAAAAAAAAACTATTTTTGTTTTTTTTACTGTGTTCTGCAACTATGCATAAAACTCCACTACATCATTCAATCTTAATTTCCTTCTCCCTGATAGTAAGATTTTCACAAAAGTATGTGATCTTACTCTCTTTCCTACAATCATCTAGCTAACAGCTAAAAAAAAATAAATTTATATACACCAACATATAAATTATATATATATATATATATAAATATATCGTCGACGTCCGACACTAACCGTGCATGCATGTGTATAGTACTTTCCAGAAAAACTAAAAAAAACTGAATAAATGTAGAAATTAACAGATTTACAGTTTCTCTCCAGACTAAATTACCTTCTTAACTTATCCTGGCTCTACGGTTTGGGTAATTTTGCAGCAAAACGAATATTTTTAATGAATATGGTGTGTACACATCTAGCGCCAATAATTGTATCGGGCGCATGCACGAGTATCGGGGCAGGCGGGGGCTGCCAGACATCTTCAAACTACAGGACTTACAGGCTTAGAGGTGTGAATGATTAGCGCTTGTTAAAAACCTAGAGGGACTGGCGCTTCATAGTCTCTCGCTTTGATTAGTTTGACTAACTGCAATGACAGTTTACCTTTGTGAATAACTATAAAATAATAATAAATCTATTTCACCACATAACCTTTGAGAATTTGCTAATAAAATGTCTTGTTTTATCACACACCACAATATTAAATGCACTATTATGCAAAGAAATACAAGGCAACAGTGAAATTAAAGCGTGGATGATTTCTTTATTATAGTAAAATGAGAAGTCAGTATTGAAAATCGTGAATAGTTGACTCACTGAAACAATACTCTCTCAGTACTCACTCTCCGTTTCATGTTTGTAAACAAATTTATCATGCATGTAGTAAAACAGATAAAGTTTATTTCACCATTATGAGTAGACACATCTATTTTAATGTGATTATTTAAAGCAATTTTTAGACTTTAACGGGATTACAAAGTTACCAAGGTGCAGGGACTGTATCGATCATGTCATTGACTGAATATTTGATATATAAACTTAGAGCAAAGTAGCAATTACAACATTGAAAAAAAAATTGAAAAAGCTTGTGAAATGGAATGCCAATTCAAAGAAAATTATCAGAATCAGTAAGACTTGACATATTTTGGATAGTTCATATTACGCGGTCAACTTAAACAGAAACAATAATGACAAACTAGGAAAAGTTTCTTTTTACCACTATCAAGAGTCTTAACGAGAATTCTACACATCTACTCATGAGGCATGTAGTCGTAAAATGAATGGATGTCACCTGGGATGACAGTTTTCAGTTTGCAAATGCTTGAATTTTGCTGCTGCAATTGGCCTCTTCTTTCTAAATAAAGCCTTTGGCCGTTTCTCGATTCTTGTGGAGTTTCCGTGAACATTTAGCTCCCTCCAGTCCTCATTCAGAACAAGTTTATACTTTATTTCACCCTCAGGTGTTTACCGGAGAGCACGAATGTCAGCTACCTGTGGTAAAATGTATGGTCGAGGTACTTCACTTTGTAGACGCACGGGTTTAGTCTGGCTTCTTCCATGTAACGGACATAGTCTGAATGACAATATATTGATTTGTTTTTAATCTTTTCCTCTATTATATGATGGACACTTCCATCTGCGTATGCCCCTTTTCCAAAAACTTGTGTGTTATAGTGATTTTCCTAGTCTGAGCTAAGTGACTCGCCGCTTTTGATAGCGTTGAATTACTGTTCTGATATGGACAAATATCAGAAAAATAATTACGATTCAGAGAAAATGATGAGTTGCTTACACCATAGGTTGCTCTCTATATAATGGCATAGGCACGAGGCAAACTCGTTAGCTGTTAGACCTCCTTCTACTTCATGCCAGACATAGCATGTAGCATCCCTTGTTGTGCTGTCATAAATTGTGAAATTGTGCACACACATCTTTGTCCTGTAGTAGAGAGCAGAAGTTTCAATGCAGGTACAAGCAAAACTGCTTGAAGGTCCATAGTTATTATCTTTACCCGGCCTTCACTTTCAGCTGCCATCATCATCATTTTTATCATCATCTTTCGCTGCCCTTGCCATATCCTTCCTCATTATATGAAGAGCATAGGTCACTTCATCGACATTGCCTTCTTTGTACCATATGCACATATCGGACTGATCCTTCCTTGGCCGAAAAATTGCACAGTTGCCTTCAGCAAACTCATTGACGAACACTTGCCTCGATGTTGCCACAAGACTTCTTTCTCCACACCATTCCTTGTACACACGATAGATTTCCATCTTGCTATTGAAAGTATGTTCAAAGTACTTTTTGGAAGAACTCTTCTACAGTAATGAGCCGGCATCGTTGAAAGAGATGCCAAGAACTCTCTGATTGCCAGGCAATTTATCGGTGACGCAACTGATTTAGGTTATGGCAATTAATGCATTGGCATCGGTGTCACAAACGTGAACTCTAATGAAATGCTGCGTTATCGCCGTTGTGCTCATGAACATTTTTTTACAAACTGGCACAAGTCCTCTTCCAACATTCAAATTGTATTTCAGTGTGTTCTGTCTGCTTGACAGTGACTGCTCAACCCGATGTCTACCAACACTTCGCTTGTGAACAAGGGATTTCACAAAGACTTCCCTCTGTGGCCATGACATACTCCATATTTCATTGTAAATTTTGTTCTGAAGCTCGTCCGTTATTTCAGAGCACTTTGCTCCAGCAGTTTTGCAATGACACTTCTCTCCTAACATTTTGCCTCACTTCTCAACCATTTCAAATTTCTGAGATCCTTTTTCGTACTTCTTGCCCATGTAAGGTTGCCCTTTCAATCTTTTGTTTTTATTTACGTTTTTTCTCCATTGGTTTGGATCTGCCTTCCGCTTTCTTGGCTGACCCTCTGCTCTATGGGCAATATCATTTGTTTGCTCAGTCGCCTCGTTTTATGTCTGGTCAGATAACTCTTGTTCACTTTCTGTCGCAATGGTATGATCGAGGGCAGAGTTACCAACAGGTTGTTTTGTGAGAGTTTCTGAAGTATTCTCATCAGGTATCTCTTCACAGATCTCCAAGTGATGTTGGCCAGGTGTCGATAAGTGGTTCTGGCTAGTGTTCTCGTGAGGATTATCTTCCTCTTATTTAAGCTTGCATCAGCATCAGCTTCCCCTTGAACTTGGAGGTTGCATGTTGAACTTCTCGCTGTCTCCTGAAGTCGCAGTACTTCATCCCACAAACACACAGCCTCCTGAAGTGCCACTTGATGCTGGGCAAGGCGTACCATTCTCATACTTCTGCTTAGAGGGTTCATGATCTGTGGAAAAATTATGAATTTGACTTTGCTAGAAAAATCTTTTTAATGGACACAAGCTTTATCAATATTAGTACCAACCAAAATATTCCGCTCCATTTCCCAAACAAATATTTCTTTGCCTAGATGGCTTTCTTTTGACAAAGGGTCTAAGTTATTTTCAAAGGCGAAACTGAAAGCACTGATAGTTCCATCGAAAACTATGTTATGCTACCACCAATGACAAGAAAAAACTGATCAGATTAATGATGATGACTATGATGATAAGGAGGATAATATTCTCGATCATAAAGGGAAAAGGTGAAAGGGTCACGAATGAAAGATTATCTCCTTACCTGATAAAAACTCTTTGTCCAAATGTAGAACTCAGTGGTCAGTCTGGGGTAACTCTTCTAGATGATCTGTTGGAAAATCAATAACAAAAAAATTTAGTTCAAAGAGCAGACAAAATATTGCAGACCACTGATATATGAGTAGACAGGAATAAGCCAGGTAAACAGATAGATAGATACTACTACTAAAACTACTGTTACTGCAACAACAACAACTACGTCTATTACTACTACTACTACTACTACTACTACTACTACTACTACTACTACTACTACTACTACTACTACTACTACTACTACTACTACTACTACTACTACTACTACTACTACTACTACTACTACTACTACTACTACTACTACAACTACTACAACTACTACTACTACTAATACTACTACTACTGCTGCTGCTGCTGCTGCTACTAATACCACTACTACTACTACTACTACTACTACTACTACTACCACTACTGCTGCTGCTGCTGCTGCTTCCACTACTAATACTACTGCTGCTACTACTACTACCACTACTGCTGCTGCTGCTCCCATTACTAATACTACTGCTGCTACTACTACTACTACTACTACTAATAATAATAATAATAATACTACTACTACTACAACAGTAAAAAAATATACCTCCCAACATTGTCACTGTCGCTGCTACCTTTCCATTATATTTGATGATGATGGTGATGATTTTGATGAAGATTTTGTATTGTTATCATTATTATTTTTATTACTGTCAATAGTTCCAATCGTACTGGAACTAGAAAATAATTCATAGAAAAGATTATAATAAAATTCATTTCATCATGATTCATGATCTCAGAGAAATAATACGTCATTTAAAACAAGTATTGGAAGCTCGACGTGTCTTCAGTTTAACTATTTCTGTGTACAAGCTGTGTAAGGAAAATAATTAGTTAAAACTGCGTTCGTAATAAATTATCTTATCCGGTCTATTGATTTATTGTTTATTTAATATACAATCAACATAAAAACAATACAACTCAATATCAATAGTACTGTCTTCAGGGAAGCTATAGGATAATACTAAATATTTACGAGCGATATTCTTTCAAGTGCCACCTTTCCGTCACCTAGTAGTCAAACTCTGCTGCTCTACCCGTGCTTGTGCCATTAGCACGACATACACGATGTTGACTTTTTTTGACTGCGCTTTTCATGCAAGCGCCTTTACAGATTTATAATAAGCGTGCTAATTGCTATAATATGCATAAATTTAATCTTTTTCATGGCTGTGTAGGAAAATATCAACATTGAAATAGGAAACTCACCATTTCACGTTGAGAAATCTTGAAAATCGTACGAAATCACAAACAAAAGCTTGTTCTTTGCTCTCCTGCTCTGTTGTGGCAGAACCACAACTAGAGCATCCGTGATTGGAACAATTTTGTCATGTGAAATTAGATCATATGGACATTTCGCGCCATTATGTCATCACATTATTTTCCAATTAAAAAAAAATATTTGGCTAAATTGGCGCTTACACGGTTTGCGTCGGACATCGACGATATATATATATATATATATATATATATATATATATATATATATATATATATGGTGCATTGCCAAAAAAGGAAACTGAAAATCTATCAAACACATGAGGCTCAGCAGGCCAATATTTAAGTGCCTTTAACTCCTTATTTACAAAAAAAATTAAATATCTTAAAGAAGGAAAGTTGTTAGGCACTTTGTGAACATTACTGAAAACAAATTTCTTGCCTGTCACAAAGTAGTGACAGAGTTATTGCCCTTGATTTTTAGTTATCGTTCTTTTCATTAAACTAAATTATTTGCAGCTTGCGTATGCATAGTTTGAGTTGAGTTGAATAAAAGAAAAAGTCATGCTTAGTTGATGATCTAAAATGGTTGTCACAGTTTGAGATATAATACTTAAAACATGGGTTATTGCCCCTGATATCACTATTTTGATGAGAAAAGCCAATCAGCTTCCAAGTATCAAATCTTAAGATACCATGAACCAATTTTAGCTGTTTTAACCATTCAAGTGAAGTGTATCATTTTGTTTAGCAACTACTTTGTTGAAAAGTAAAGACTTTGGTTACTTTAAACGTGAAATAAAGTAAGAAATGCTATGTTAAAGTTTGGTTTAAATTTTCTGCATCCACTTTAAAAGCAAGCAAGCATGACCAAACAGAAATAAAAAAAAATATATGAAAAACTGAATATGGTTTCACAGTCTATGTTTATTAATTATGTTCATAACCAAAAAGTATGAGAAACACATGCTACATGGTTATGGATGGAATATTAATTATTGCTTTAAAATTATAAAACTATCAAAAATATGAACCTTATTATTAGAAATGATTTTGAAATTCAAAGAAGAGCTCAAAAGTTATATAATTTCAGTAAATTTTTAAATACAAAAACCATCAAGTGTTTATGTCATTTAGAACCTAAGGGATTTAAAGAAAAAATATTCAATTTCATGCCAAGAAGGCATTAAATGGCATTAATTTTATTTTTACCAAAAATTCAGAATGTCTCCAATATTGAAACAAATTACAAAATAAGATCTTAACATTTGTCATTCAATCCATAGTAGTATACAAATTAGCATTATTCTTCACATGAATAATAATCAAAACATGATTTAAAAAAATCAAGATACATCACCAAAATGACAATTGATTGGTACTGAAGTCAAGGTCTTCGTAGGCCCTGCATTGACAGGATCTAACATTTCAATACCAGGGGTACTGGAAGCCTTTTTCGCCAGTTTTTCTGTCATCCTGAAGTTTGAGGAATGAGGAAAAAGGGAACAAGGAGGAAAAAAGAATGAATTTGAAAATTGTTATCAACAATCAATGCACATTCGACAGCACTTAAAAACTGCTGACGACCTGTAAAGATGCACCAAACCTAAGATCTGCACCTACAATCATTTGAAAGAGAGGGGGAAGGGGTCTCAGGGGTCTCAGAGTCAGAACTATGCTCAGAGCACAGAGCTAGATCTGGGTGCCAGTCTTGCTTCTGCACTATGAAAGACAGAGGATAAAGAGAAAAGAGAGAGAGAGAGAGAGAGAGAGAGAGAGAGAGAGAGAGAGAGAGAGAGAGAGAGAGAGAGAGATGAGTAGCACGGGAAGAGAAAGCATTTGGGGGTGAAGAGAGCGAGAGATGAGCAGTGATGAGAGGGATTTTGATTTACAGGTTCTGCAATAAGAGTAGAGGAGGTGGGAGAAACAGTACAGTGTTTATGTCTTCAACACCTCAAGGTTCATAACCTCAAAGTCTTTACAGAAAGGATGGCATCAAGGGGGGGAAGATGTGGGATGGATAGACAGTACAGTTATCAGTTTTTGTGTGGAAATCACTATTCCCCTGTAAACAAGAAGACAAAATCAAATAATGACAAATTTAATGTACAGTCCAGTCCGCTTATTTCGAAGTCATTCAAATAAAAAAAAGGACTTCGAATTATCCGAAATTCGAATTATCAGAATACATAGAGAAAGAGAGTTAAAAAAAATGTGGATGACAGATCAGAAATGTCGTAATGTCGTACAAGTGTGCAGGGGGTTGGGGGTGGACCTAACCCCTTTCTCTCTTGTAGCCCATTGCAGACTCTTGCCTGTAACATAGGTAGGCAAACACACACACACACACACACCAGAATCACTTGCAGCATGGAGCATAGCACTAAATGTATTTTGTTTTACAAGCCTGGAAAAGCGCTTTCATTGTGTCAGAATAAAAAAAAATCACGTCAAAATCGGTTCGAATTAACCGGATCCTTATATCAAAATACGAACTAACCGATATTTTTTTAATAAAGCTTAAATAGAGAAATATTCGGTAAAATTAAAAGACTTCGAAAAATCCAAGAATTCGAGCTATCCGGATTCGAATTATTTGAACTCAACTGTATTTAAATGTATTGGTCCTGGCTAGTGCTCACCAATAACATATATCAAAGCTGCACCTTTGTACTGAATGTAATTGAGAACATGCATATTTTAGACTTACATTGTACTTGTGTGTTACAAAGTCACAAAGGGTTAAAATTTAATTCTTCAATAATGAGGAAAGTTATTTTCATAGATACAAGGACACACTTTAATAAATTTATGACCTTTTCAATTTGTTTCTGGCACTGGTTTTATTCCGTTGCTCCACTTTCTGCTCCTCCGTGAGGTTGTTGCGCCAATTCTTTACATGCACTATTTGCTTGGAGCAGTATAATGACCACTTTTCCTCATCCTCCTGAAGTCTTTGTCGGTACTCAGCTTGATACTGTGCATGAGATTTCTTCTTTTTCTGGGGTGCGGTCGTTGTCTTTTTCTTTGGCCTCAGGTTCATGAAGAAGTTTTTGATTGAAAAATAAAATTGCAATACATTTCATTCAGAGTTTTACCTATTTTCAAATGTCAAATATAGGTAGGGTACAATGGGACCCTTTTGCAGCTGGATCTTGCATGCAACGTGACTCTAGTATGCTATAAGCCCGTTATTTTTACTGATATCTAATTCTTATATTAGTCTTTATACACAACGGTACTGCCGATCATTAAGCTTGCCTCCAATAGGATATCATGGTCGAATTAACAGCTAGATAAGCTTAGATCTACATCGCAAGTTGTCTGTCCTAAACCAAGAAAGCCTAGCCTAGATCTGCATGATGCAATGAATACACAAAGCTTACCTTGCAGGCTTCAACTTCAATCATTGTGATAGATATTTAATTACACCATATCTGATTCTCATTCGCATTCCTTACAATAAATCACAATTGTGCAATGTTAGCTTTTGACATTGTTGCAAGCGCATTTCAGAAAAAAAAAATGTTCAAAAAAATTTAGTATACTGAATAATTAAATATTCTTACCAGCATTGGGACCCCCTGTTTTCGGTGTTGGTTGCGGAGTCTGTCCATCATTCTCCTCTTCATCTGACATCTGAAATATCAAAACATCAATACATATTATATAAGTGCAGCTTTATCGTTAGTTTAACCTTTCTGAACCATAAATGTGTTTCGTATCAATGTAGTGTGGGTATTCACTTATGTTCTCCAACTCCTATAGCTTTTTCCCCTGACAATTCATTTGCATCATTCACATGCAACATTCAACTAGGTGTATATCAATTAAAAAGTGATGTTATCCCTCTGCTACCTGGATCACCAAGGAGTGTGTCAGCAGAAAAAACTTTAGCTAACTAAATTTGAAAATTGATATAAAAGAAAAAAAAACATTTTCAAAGATGAGAGACAGGAAACTGAAATAAAACATTGCTATCAAGTAAAACCAATAATACACCGCAAAAAAAATTACAAAGTAATGAGCAATGTGGTGAGGAGAATGGAACAAAACTCTATTCTTAGTAGGTCAAGATCTTTATAAAAGATGAGCATTGTATCATAACGTTTTATTTTTTAATGAAAGCACACACTTTTTAAACTTTTGCAAAAAAAAAAAAAGAAAAAAAAGACAAATTTTAAAGTAGCATGCCGCATGGTTGACGTAAACAACTGAATATAAAGTAGATACTGACTCATCACTGAAATAGATGTAGAATCTAGCTTAAAACTTTGTTAAATTGCACTAAAAAGTCTACACTTTATAGTCTATAAAAAGGGGTTTGCTTGAAATGCAAGATTTAGTACTTATCTATGTATCTAATTCTTCATTTGAATCTAGACCTAGGCTTAAAAAAAAGCCTAGTTAATTGAAGTCCCTAGATCTTTTCTCAAAGATAGTATTCGCATTTCATACGCAAGAAATAACTGCATTTATTTAAATTTGCACAACTCTAGACCAAGACCTGGAGTAAAATCTAGAGATCTAGATTTAGACCTAAAATTGAAGTCCCTACATTTCAATTCATTTATACATTTCATATAAACAAGAAGTACATATAACTGCATTTACTTAAATTGTGACATTAATCTTGATCCAGGCTTGGAGTAGAAATTTTGATGTATTATAACCTAACATAAACAATGAGAAGGGACATTAAAAGAATTCCTGTCAATAAAATGAAATTTGAGTTCCAGTTCTCATTAACAGTTATAACTTTCAAGAAAATGCAGAAGTTGGGTACTAACAGCCAAGCCATAAGATTTATTCATTGAGAAAAGGCTGATAAGTTCCTGAGAACTTTGATAAACTAAATATTTACTATTTTAAAACACTTTCATACACCTTGACTGTTTGACAAAAAAATGATTGTGTCTTAAGTTCTGTATGAATGTTAAGTTAATATTGAAAGAAACTTTAAGCTTGATATTTTTTTTTTTTAACATGGAGCCCTTGAAAACAAGTATGAAATAATATTTATTTAAAGTTTTTGCTCTGCAGGTTTTTAATAGCCAACATTCTTCTTAGAAAACATCCTAGGACCAACCTAACATTCCATTTTGGCCAAAGACACCATAATGGTTTCTGTCTCTTCCCATGCACAAATGTTAAGTGATGCAGAATTCGTTATGAGAGGAAAGGAAATAAAAAAATAAGCTAACAATAGCCTGAGCTTTTAATTATCTTTAGTGCATACATTGTCAAAATTCTCAAATAAACCAATGAGCTGACTGTGCGTCTCAAAAAGTCTTGTACTTAAACTTATAGATCGCAAATTTTTCCTGTCTCCCTCTGACTGTGGTGGGAAAGTTAACCTGGAGTTGCAGTTTTCATCCTCACAGTAATATTTAATAAACAGAATGTTAACCACTCGTGTCACAAGGATCAAATGCTTTCTTGGTTATCAGATTTCTAGAATTAAAATTATAACCCACCTTCAATCTGTCACTGCATGTCACTTTCATAGTAAGCCATAGAGAGACGCCATTACAACTAGATCTAGATCTAGTCAAACTCGAAAAGCAACGAAAGTTGACCTGGCTTCGGGATTTTTACTCTCACAGTAAAAGTTACTCCATAGAATACTAACCACTTTAGTCACAAGATCAAATGTTTTCTTAATTGTTCAGATATTTAGAATTTGAACTGTAAGTCGGCTTCAATCCGACACAGCATGTCACTTTCATAACAAAGACTCGACACTAAATCTAATCAAACCTGAAAAGCACTGAAAGTTCTCAAATAACCAGAGGCACTAGCACAGTTCTATTTAAACAGAAGTCATTGTGAGAACTTAGAAATCAAATACAAAACTTACCTTGGTGGTGGAGATTTGTAAAGGAAAAACTCCCTCTTAACTTGAAAACGATCGTTTAACTTCACTCTCACATCCATCTTGGATGTTGAGTGGAAATGGCGAAGCATCGATCACGTCAAAAGAAAATCTCGTTCGTAAGTTGGTTGAAACGTGATTTGATTTAAAACGAAAGGTTTGTTGCCGATGTTTTGTAATGAAAGCTTTCGAAATAAAAAAAATTCTATAATGAAAATACAAATTTTTGATCGACATATCAAATTGTTTTTGAGCTGTTTTTATCGTCTGTAACTTTCATACGATCATTTGACATGAAGGTCTAGTCGAAGTAAAATCAATGACCTAAATAAAAAAAAACAACAATAAAGGCATTTTGGTGTTTGGTTTTTTTTAGCAAGCAGATTTCAAGGTATTATTTTCTACCAATAATCTGTAGGATATTATTATAAAAATTTTGTATGGGCAGTTTCAAAATAGAGAATAAGTTGACTTGAAAAACGTATATTAAGTTATGTTTTTTAGAACAGCAATGGCATTATATTCTTGAACTCCTTTTCATTCGAATGCATTGTTCAATTAAGTCCAACTATTGGTGTCTATTCTGTATGAATAGGAACGTAGTGTTTTGCTTTTATACACCTTGAGGATGATATTACTTTAGTAGTGTACGTCATGATAGAATTCCTAGCTAGATTTGCAACAGTATTTAGCACTTAAAATACTGTTTGTAACATAACGGAAGAAACGATATTTTTGAAATTTTGTCTGTATGTTACTTGTTCATTTTAAACTATTTCAAGACCAATCACTTTTTAAATTGACGCATTTTAGATGTGTAATATGGTGCCAAACATGGGTGTGCCTCACAATATCGCTATTTGGCAATGCGCTATATATATAAATATGTGCAGTTGAGCACAGATTCTTCGAATTCAGTGAGGACTTTTTTATGTTAGAGGAAGCCGTATTCAAACATTATATTTTTTAATACTCTGGCCCTGTATTATTTTGTGTGTGGAACAGCTTTCACAAATATTTATAAGTACATTTACAATAGTTTCTTGGTTACGTTTGAACAACTCCATGCAGGTCAGGGATACCGATTTGTCTTATTTTTTCTACTTAAAGTATTTCAAATAGCCAATTGAAGACAGATAGCTCCAAACAACCTGATTTGTCATTTCTGATTTGTTTTATCTGAGAACTTTCCTCCAAATCCCAGCCCTTATCAAATCTTGAACTCTTGATATTAGATCTAGATCTAGACCCTAGGTCTACATTCAAATCGTGGTCACAAATTTCTTTCTAGCTAGGCATAAATTCAGTCTAAAGTTGATGTTGAAATACACAGAACCCTTTCTGTGGTCATGCATCCTCAAATTCATTTGGGAATTTTTATATGTTCCAGCAAGCCTTGTTTGAACAGTTCTATTTTCAGTACTCGAGCTCTGGATTTGTGTTTGGGACAGTTTCTTTGAGTATTTTGAAGTAGGTTAATAAAGTATAGAGGCTTTGCGTTCACTTGGCTACAGTACACCTCGGACTCAACGAACTAGTTCAGTCATTTAATGATTTTTAATAATTCTTTGAATGCAAGATTTGTTGGAGCCATGACATAAGGCACAACATGGGAAGTAACCAACCTAAGTGAAATTACCACATAATTATCTCCCTTGTTTTTATCAACTGACCACATGTCTATGCACTCTTTACCCTTCCCATCATTAACCAAGTTCCCGCCGCTTTGGCTCTTTGATCCTGTATCATGATCTCCCCATGTATTTGCTGCCGGTCCCTGCCTGCTTCCTCCTCTCTTTTTATTATCTTCTCCCTGTATACAAATACTTTTCTCTCCCCTGCTATGGCATAATGGGTGCCCAACACCTATAATACACACTTCAAGCATTTCTTAACAGCCCACAGGGGACCTTTTGATTGAATTTCAATTACATAGTTTCAGAGCAGAAAAGCATTCTATAGTGAATTTGCCAAAACTTGTAGTTCATTGAACCCGAGGACTCGTCTGAGATTAGTTCGTTTGATGCAAGGTGTTTTAAGAGAGTCAAAGAAGAAAAATAAAAACGGGGATTTTTACTCTGTTTGTTGAATACAAAGTGCTCTTTGAATCCGAGTTTGATGGATTCAAGGTGTACTGTACTTCCATATAATTTTGAGCATAAAAGGAATACCCAATGTAACGCATTTTCCCTACTTTTGTAGTTCCAATAGTGGATTGAAGACGGTTACCTCTGATGCCATTCCCAACTCATTTTACGTAAAAAGTATTTGTTCTAACGCCAGCACTTATTGGATCTCAAATTCTTGTACTAGATCTAGATCTAGACTCTAGGTCTACATTGTTGCAGAGTGCTAATAGAAAGATACTAGCAAGCATATTGCACAAAAATAAAAGGGAAAGAAACTAGGAGAGGAACAAGCTCAAAGTACTTATGTTGATCACAATCATAAGATGCAATGAATTGGTATGCTCACTCACTCTTGTTCTCAGACATGGATTGTTTTTTGCTTGCACAAAGGCACCCATGAAATTCCTATAATCTGCATTACTCAAGCGGCCAATGCCTGAAAGATATTAAATTATAAGAAAAATATAAAGCATTTTCTTTATCACATAATCTAAAAGACACAATTGTGCTTTTTGAAAAAACCATATGTAAAAAAAAAATATTAATACAATGTGGAACCATGCACCCCCTTAAGTTCTATGATTTTTTAAAACAATAGCTTAGTGTGCAAAGATGCATTCTCAAAATTCTCAGCCCATTAACCCTGGTAATGTCATTAAAAGCATGGCATGACTTAATGTGTTTTTTTTCATTTTACAGATTGATCTCTCTTTATTTCTAAAATACATCTCTTGAATGATCTATAGTATTAGATATATGATTCTTAACTTGGGAGTATAGATGCCTGTTGTCATATCTTAATTTTTTAGAGCTGTGAAATCATAAAATTAGGCTCCATAGAAATCATCATTATTTTATTCTTTATAATCAATCTATGCTTTTTTTTTCCTAAAGAAAACAGCCCTAATTAAGGGTTCTACCTGCTTTAGAAATTAAAAAGTAGCTTCAACAGAAAAAAAAACAAAAAATATAACATTTTGCATTAACGCATAATTTGCACTCTATATTGAGTACACTTTTTCCTAAACATAGCATATTCATTAAAAAAAAAAAAAACGCATAAGATACTAAGAGTGCCATGGTTGTATTATAATAAGAAGCTAATCACATAATCCAGAAGAGGTATACAAAATAATAATATTATTTCTGCAGTTGAGTGTAAAGGAATCAAAATTTATCTCCAATGTGAAAAACTAAAAGAACCTTTATTAACGTAATCACATCTCACAAGATTTATCAATCTGCTAAGCATGTTGATTTTAAATACTGGAGAACAATGATTTCTTTAAAAAAAGATATTCTATGATAATATAACAAACTTGATGAGACTCTAGTAGTTTTGACACGTTTGAAAGGCATGAAAATCTTCAGTTGTATGGAATAATGACATGACAAGCTTACCTCTAAAGAAAAATGCCAAAGCATACACTGCAAATACAGAAAGAGCCATTTTTGACAGACCTTGAACGCCTTCAATGTTGAAATAACCTGTGAAAATAAAAAAAAGGAAAAGAAACAAAAAAGTAATTATTGTTCATAAGAGAAAAAATTTATTTAAGTTAATAGAATCAGGAGAATCTCCCCCATCAGTGATAGCAGCTCTGGACTGAAAGTTATATTATCACTGAAAAATTCACTCAGCTAAAATTGGCACTTGCACTTTATTACATAAGTGAACAATTTCATTTCTTATTTAGGTTTATTATGGTAAAGGCTTTAGTAAACATCAGTAATACCTGCCCTTTTGCTATCGGTGAGCATGAGCTAACAAACTGAAATCCATGTCAAACTTAATATTTCTTTTGTGTCTCAATTTGAGCAAGTAGTGGTATTAAAGTTCCTTACTTTTAGTTCTCCTGAAAGTTCTTTACTATCAGGCATCATTTGCTCAAACTTTTGCTGCCCACACTACCTTCTTGACTACTGTTCCAGTATTTTTCTTAGTGAAATGTCTATTCTGTTTCTCCTTGTCTAGTCTTTTATTTCTTCAATATGATCTATTCCAAGCCTATTTTGCTTCGGATGGTTCTTTCTTTAGTTCATTTCTTTTTCCAATTATTCTCTAGAGGTACTTACAAAAGCAAATTGCAGCAAAATTAATTATCTCTTCATCATTTATATGAAGTGTCTGTCCTTCAGCCCAATATGCCAGAAAAAATCAAGACATAACATTTCAAGAATTTTAATTTTAGATGAATCAATACTTGTTCCTTTTTAGATAAGATTTTTCATTCTGATCTGTGCTATTTTCATCTAGCGTTCTTGCTGCTAGCACAATCAGTTTTTAAGATCCTGAGTACTGTATTGGACACGATCCACACATTTTTTATTTTAAGTGATTGTACTAATTTTTACAATAAGCATAAATTTTTGTTTCCTTGGAGAAGAGGCAAGTAAGGAGAAAGGTGGGGCGATGTTGTAATATCGCCACTTTCTGATCCTTTTATTCTCCCTTGATCAATGACAAGTACTACAATTATCGGAAACATGTTACCCATAGGTCAGTAACCTTAAAGACCCATCTTTTAATGTGGTACCAACAGATTTGATGTCTAAATTGACATTTGTTCTTCACAACTAATGGCCCCTTACTCGCTTAGCATTAGTTCAAAGAGGGTGAAAGAGTCATATTTTCATCTGTTGATATTCTGAGGAAAGGCATATTGCATCCTCAGTATGAGATAGAGGTTTGCCAGAAAAAACTAGTTATTCCAATGCCACAACAGGCACCATTTCAGATCCTCAGGGCACACTGACAAGTTCATAGCTGATGTCAATTTTTTCTCACAAACCAGTCCATAATCATACTAAGCAGGAGCAAGGTTACAATACATTTATTTGAAGGTATAAGCCCACAATAAATTGATGAAATAAAAGCAAATAAATGAAATTGTTGGAGATATCAGCGTGGATTGACAGCTTCATCACATTCACATTTGAAACATTTTTCAAAATCAATTCAAATCTACATAATTGCACATTGCATTTTTACATTTAGTCCTTAAAATATTTTTAGACCTGGATGAAAGGCACAATTTAATTGCCTGAAAATTAGGAATAGATTGGATCCAGGGTGGAGCCCTGGTAGGAAATCATGGGAATGTAGAATACAACGTCCCCCTGTGGCTGAAGCATTTTCATCACAAGTAATGCTCAAAACTCTGCCTCCCTGCACATTTTTCACAGATTATATCAATTTATATTAATAATAATAATTAAGATTAACGTTTTGTCACCTTATTTTCATCCCCACCAATACCTAAACCTCGATCTCCTGACACATTTTCCTTGAATTATTCCAATTTATACATCAACAAACATTAACATTTGCCTTTCTTACTACAATCTAGCCTATGGTCGCAAAAAGACAAAAATGCCAAGCCCAGTCTTTCTTTCATAACCCGAGAGGTAATACCCATTCCAATCCTTTTCTTCTAACCTTTGTCATCGCAAATTGTTTCTAATTCCATGAGAACTAGACACAAAATTTTTTACTGATTTTTTTTTAAATTGGTAAATGAGAGCGAGGTAAGCAGGAGCATTCTCTTCAAAAATATTATTGTACATAGAACCATGATTGTGGTGCATTTTTTTTTACTTTACCAATTTCGCTCATGTTTTAGTGTGCTCAGATTAAGGTTGAATGACCTGTAGCCCATCTACAGCTGTGCCCCTCAAAAAGTTACTTCTTTCTGTGTTTTACTGCCTGAACTGAGGCACCATAAAGGTTTACTCATCAGGGTATACATAAAGGCCTTTATTCTAGCTTAAATATTGTGCATTCCTCCCCTTATCTTTATCTTTTCTTAAGGCATTTGAGCTGAATATGATTAATATCGATCAGGTCTTAAACTCAGTAGGCTCTCCACCTTGTCCACAGTAGTTTCAGAGTGGAGCACTTAGTTCGGCTGGTGACTTGACCTTTTGCACAGGGTCATTATGGAGTCACGCTGGCCAGGTTACCTGAGCTTAGGCTAGCACTCTGGCTCTCACTGACAGACTTAATTGCATCATTTTAAAATGCGAATAGTACAGAAAATACAGGCAGAATCATTCTGAGAGTTACAGAAATGAAAAATTTATTTCACGATCTTTACAGTGATATAAGTTTTTAAAGGGAGAAACAAGTCAGCTTTGGCTGCTGGAATTCACAAACTGTAAGTTGGGTGGAATTCAGGCTCGGTGATAATCCGGCAATTGATTCACACCAAATATGAGTACAATATTAATATATTAGCCATTAGAAGGAAAGTTTGCCCATTTTACGATTGCCTGAAACAGGCAATGGCCCGAAAACATCCAGGTCTAATTTTTTTCTTATTCAATGGTATGTTGATATACTGCTACCTCTTCTATACATCATGACCACGACTATAGGTGAACACCAATATGTCGCACTGAAGGCAGCTTTAATCTGGTAATACAGAGAGAAAAAGAGAAAAATGAAGCACAACAGAAAGTAACTTTAAATTTTTTAGATAGGAAGCTTCTGGGGAAACTAAAATTAAACAAAAAAAGTTTTGTCAGTATTCCCAACGACCAAATGGCCTAATAATATTTATCTTTTCTTTGATTATTAATGTTAAAAGAATTTCTGTTTTCTGTCCTGTATTATAATTCATAATGCTTGCTTTGCTGTCATTTCATATTTGATTTTTTTTTTTCTAAGAACACTCACTGGTATAAATCTTCTGAACAAATGTTGTTAAGTCTCTAAAAATATAGTTGTCTTTTTCATTCTTTTCTTTTTAGCTGTATCCTAGAAATTTTATAGAAATTCGAACTCATGGAAGTGCATTGGATCATTCATTTTTATATCTGCAGATGTATACCTTTGGCTTAGCCAAGTATAGCCAAGGCTAGCTTAGGGCTGCTGTTCTGAGTTCATCTTCCCCCACTATTCATCGGGAATTGTGGATTTATATTCAGTTTTTCTAGTCAATGAAATTTTGTGAATATTTTGAAACAATTGTCTCTTCATTATGGATATAAAGTGCAAAAGAAGTCCAAGCATGGAGTATGTGAAAATGCGTTGTAATGGTAAGGAATTTGTTGCTGAACTATAGGATTAGAGAAAGGTTGGGAAATGCTCCAAGTGTACAATTGTTTTTGACAAAATTTGAATCTTGTCCTATGAAGAAAGCTGTTAAACTATAGTGCGTGTCTGATTCTCATAATTTTAGACTTCTTACCCTTTCCATCCAGTTATGAGACATAATTAATGAAAACTGCTTTGCATACTTGACACTAGGATGTCAAGGAAACAATGAAATTGTAAAATATTGAATATCAAAATAACATGTTTATCAAAAATAAATATATCATCCATGCAAGGAGTAAAAACTTTGATTTTATAGAGAAATCAAAACAAAGAGTCTATTTTCCTATCCTTAATCTGTTTTATCTTTCACAATGACAGTGATTTTGCTGATCTCTCATCATGCTTTTTTATAGATCTTTAAGTACTGCAATCCTACTGAACATATACTGTACTATATATATATATATATATATATATATATAGTGCATTTCTCACAGAACAAAAGACAATACCAAAGCAAATACAACGAAGTTGTATAAAATCAGCTTATAGAACCCAGATGACAACAATTTTATTCTGTATCTGCATAAACTTGCAGGCTACTCAAGTGCATCAATGTGCTAATATTGCTCTGTAGTCAACAGAATGAAAAGTATTCACTGTATATGTATGTGCAATACATTGGATATCCCCGTTTCTCACTGAGAAAAAAATGGGCAGTATCCATGTATAACCACTAAAAAAAAATAAAGTTTGAAATAAAACAATTTCTATACAGTTCAAATCAGGTAAACTGCATTATTCATTCATTTCAAGGCGTTGCAAAGTCACAAAGTATCTAGTTTTTTCTTTGCCCCAACACAAAACTAACCAAATGGCTTATGTAGACAGAGACCTGCACCAACAATATGGTGAAGAAAGAATTAAAAACACCTTGTTCTGAGCTTAGAAAACCTATTTAAAAACTTACATTGTTTCTATATAAAAATTCCAAAAGCTTTTAGGATATGAAGAATACATGCAAAGCAAGCATAAAACAAATTAAATGAAACAATCATGTTTTAATTAAGATTTCATGATAGGGTAAGATTTAACACATTTTTTCTGAAACCAACTGTAGGAAGAATGACAATGAATAAATTGAAACGGCAGAGTTGGAGTTATTTTTGTTTCTGTTTATTTTCTTTTACTGAAATTTAAATAGTCTTTGATGACAGTTTTCAAAAATAAGTAAAAAAATTTTGAGGAATTATGCCATTTTCTAAAAAAAGATTTGAAACATTTATTTCAGATCATGTTCCCCTACAGTTAGGTATTATTAATCATTTACATTTTAAGAAAAGTGATAAAAGTTGTTACTTACAGCATGAAAAATTCTATCTGAGAAAGATTCCAGAAAATTTGGCTGATAATTATAACCCTGAAAAAAGAAACATGTAAAAAAAAAAAAAGGTTGAAAAGAAAACATTGTTAAACTAGCAACATATTATTATCAAAACAAAAAAAAATCCCATACATCTCTACTGAGTCTGTGGCCCTGGGTTCTTTTGTTATATCATAGAGACATTTAAGTCTTCTACAATGCCTTAACTGCTATGAGGTATTTTAAACATGCATACATATACATACTTACTTAAAATGTCCCTTTGTCAATTAATCATTTTTAAAATATACCATTTAAGTCCTATTCATAAAAAAGAATGAGTTTATAATAGCCCCAACTGTGGCCACAATAAAATAAATGAGGGAAGCACTTTATGAATATGGAATTGATAAGACCACAACATTTACTCAATGAAATCTATGGCGCAGGTCAAGGTTCCAAATCTATATTTATTGCACTGCCAAAGAAAACAGAGGCAACAGAGTGGGACTTGCATAGAATGATCAGTCTTATGAGTCATATCACCAAAATTTTAAGAATCATGATGATGCCAGTCAGAAACAAAATCAAACCAGAAATAGCAGATGAACAGTGTGGCTTTGTGGAGGGAAAAGGTGCAACAAATGCAATCTACACCCTTCAAACTATAATTGGAAGTACAAAAAGATGCATATTTGTGCTTCATTGACCACATCAAGGCATTTGACAAGAGTATAAAATGATGAGATAAATACACAACGAAAACAGTTAAAGATAGATCATTAGATGGAAGAGACCTACGAGCAATCAAAAACATTTACTGGGAACAGACAATAGCAATGCAAGTTGTTGGGAAAATCAGCTCCTTTAAAAAGTTATAAAGTGTAGTGCCAGACAAGTATGCGTGATTTTCCCAGACCTTTTCTCTCTCTAAAGTGAAATTATAACATGAAATCTAAAAGGATATCCAGGAATTAAAGTTAGGGGGGCCACAAAGTAAACAATTTGAGATAAGCCGATGACACTGCATTAGTTGCAAAAAAGTAAAGAAGACTTGCAACAATCATTAGACATCGTTGAAGAAGGAAGTAGTAAGAAAGGATTCGAATTGAATTGCAAAAAGGCAGAAGTAATGGTCATCTGTTGAAACAATGAGTGTCCACTGATCAACATCTCTATCAACTCTTTAATAACCTCAAGCAAAAGGAACAATTAAAATAATTGGTTACGTCAATATCAAGTGATGGATGCAACAACATTGAAATTGCATCAAGAATAGCTCAAGCAAAGAAGAGTTTTCAGAGAATGAAATCAATGCTAACAGTAACAAATAATCACATATCTCGATTCACACTAGAAGAGCCTGGACATGGCTGTCTGCCAGTGCTCATTTAGCTTTTGCACGGCCTATCCCTTGACACTCATCATGCGCCTATGAACGTTCGGCCTAGTTCACTCAGCCTCTTTGGCACAGCTAAATTTAGACTGCATTGATAGTGTTTTTGTATCAATTCTTAATGAAAACAAAGCAATGTTTAGCCATCAGACAAAATTCTGAAGACTAACAAACGTCTTATCAATCACTTAGGATAATAGCTGAGTAAAAGATCCTTCCTCAAATTTTTCTGTCACACTACACATGTGTTTAATTAAAGCAGAGGTCAAAGAGGTTCTCTGCTTGAAACACATACATGTGTAGCATTACAGAAAAATTTGTGGTAAGATCTTTTAATGCTGTGATTGAAAGCTACCACAGTTGAGCACTCAAATTAATTGTTCATATTAAAAACATGTGAAAACATGGACTTTGAAATTAATCCAAGCACAGAATATTTTAAAAAATTAGGACCAAAGATATTGTGACGCAAAATCAAATGACGCACTTGCCCGCGCAATGTTGGCTCTAGAATGTTTTTTCTTGTGCTGAGATTGTGCATATAAATCCTGCCCAATTACCGACCTACCAAACCCTAGCAGCTACCTGTGGTAAGCCTTACAAGAAACTTAAAGGCTACTTTGCACCATTTTAAACAGCTAGTAGCCCTCTTTGTTTGGCAAATTATCTTGTCTATTTAATCTATGCTGTACTTCATCTAAGCCATTGCAATCTGAAATTTAGAACAGAGCCTGTCCCATTGGATAGGAATGTCCCCTACGTATGCCACCAACAGAATGTGGAGAAATTAATCACCACAGCATTCTTGGTGAAAATGTGCTGTCTTTTTTAAAGATTTATTTCTTCGAAACAGATGCATCAAATTTGACTTAAAAACTGTTTATAAAAAGCACCAAAGGTTTCACATGTTAAAAGCATCTGAAAAAAATGCCTCACCCAACATAGTGAATGAGTTGGGCCCATTTAACTATAATATGAAAGCCCTAAATCTATAAATCTACATCTAATGATCTCTAAACCGGTACACAAACTGTACCAATTTGACCGCATCTGACAACACTAGACAATGAGTTTCATTTACCGCAATCTCGCCTCTTCTCATTATCCTCAGCAATCGAGGACCATAAAAGGTCCAAATAATTGTGGATCCCACTTCAGCCATACTTATCGATCTGGATCTAGATCTAGTTCTAGACGATAGAAATAGATCTATGTAAAATTAACCCTACGACCCGCAAAGGTTCTGTGGTCCAAGTAGGATAACGTTAGTGTTATAAATATGAACAGCGAGTGTGACGAAAAGTAATGTAAGAGTGAACTGAAGAGTCGATGATTTTGTAAAAATTGATCAGTTATTTGTGAAACAAAACATGCTTGGCCGTGTCCATGTTTATTCTTTAGGATTCGAGACTGAAAATAATTATGCTAGACTAGATCTAGATCTATATCGTTTCTAGGAAAGTAACATTGTGGTGATATCTAGACTCAATCCACCCTCACAGAGAGAAAATGCAATTTTGTTCAGGTAATTTCAAGATCTTTAAATGTATACTACGAGAAGCCAGCAGATTGGAGGGAAAAAAAAGAGTAAAAGAAATCGAAATTAGATTTAGTCCGCAATTTTATGGAGTTTCCTAAAGTTGCCTAAAATGAGCGCTTGCAAGATTTTCTAATTTCTAAGGAAAGAAAAAACCCAAAGAAACTGACTCTTCTATAAATTGACATCGAAATTAAATTTTTATCAGAAATTAGGTAGACCTCGATTTCATGAATATAATTTTCAGAAATTTCTAAAAGAACAGTAACACATTTAAAAGATTTACAATACAATTTTACAAAGAGTTGTAACAGAAATAAAGAAAGCAGCCAAACAATGAGTTATCTAAGAGAATTTAAAAGACGTTTGGAATATAATCGTTGTAGAGTAATATTTAATAAGATTTTTTGTCATTTTCCTTTACTTAAAAACTTTAAAAAATAGTCTCATTTAAACACTCACATGTGTGCATTGGAAGTTTCTGAGTGTGTGATGGCTCTTTTTTTTTTTTTTTTTTTTTTTTTTAATTTAACTAGACCTAGATCTAGATCTAGATCTAGCACAAAACGAAAAAAAAAAAAATATTAAAAATTAAAATTCCATGATACATTTCCCAAACAGGTCCCAACTTGTCTTTATGATAATAAAGCCCGAAGCCTTGGTTGGACTTAAATTCTAAAATATCGATGAAATATGAAATGTTTTGATAATTTGAACTCATGATTGTGTAGTTACTTAAACGATTGAGATAGAACATTGGTGCTTTAAATAATATAATTACGTTTCTCTAATGAAAAGTAGCATAAAACATTTCCCACTTTCATTGATTGTCAACATTAGGTAAAGGGATAAAGATAATCATGACCGTTGGAAAATGGTAACGGATAGAAATTATTAAAGTCACCCCGCAACACACACACAGCCTATCCTTTCCCCACCTTCTTTTTAACCACCGTTAACTCCTTAAATCCTTTGTCTTCTCCTTCTTCGTCTCCTCTCTCTTTTTTTTATTTGCTCCTGATCTTATTTCTTATGATCCTCGGGTAAATGTGCTTTCATCAATGTAGAGGATGGGCACGCTTGGGATTCTTATCGCAGATGGTTACTCACATTTCATTCTTTAAATCCTCTCATTATAATGAAAATAGATGCAGCTTCTAGAAGTTTATTTTTTTAAAAGGTGGAAATGGACAGAAATTATATGTGTAGATTTCTCGTTTGCTTTAACAAACTGCAGCCCCATCTTATGATTGAGAAGCTTTCAGGTATTTATAAGTGTTAATGTTGAACCCCAACGATGGATTAAAAAAATTCTTTCTGTACAAAACTATTTTGTATTATGTATGAAACTACTCGTCCGCAAGAATTGTAAACTCAGGAGCCTCACAAGGATGTTTTGTCTCCAGTTCTAAACACTCACTAATGACAGTACCGCGATGTTTATTTGGTTAATTTGCACTTAAGGCATCTGTTTTTAGTCTTTTATATCAAAGTCAATTGTCTTCTAAATAATGATTAGACAGTTATCTGCTTTTACAAGTGTGTAAGACAAAAAGGATTATTGACTACAAAAAAAAAAAAAAAATAAGTCCCGTTGCGTTACCTATTATAAAAAAAACACTGTGTAGAAATAATTCTGTCTTATCAGTACATGTATCTAACTCTCTCTAAGCATCATCATACTTTCCATAGATGATAAATTGTCTTAGCATACTAGTACCCATCAAATACCAGTAACTGTTTACCAAAAAAAAAAAAAAAAACTTTAGACTCAAAACCACCACATCAATATTTTATGGAGTGCAACACTTCAAATAATTTTATCATTTGGTTGTAACTGCTAGTGTGGAAAGTCCCATCCCATAACAAAAACTACTTGAATAAAATTGCGAATTGGACCACACAGATAAAGAATATTGACCTACCATCTATTGATGAACTTTATTTAAAAAGAGTTTTTTCAAAAGAGATATGTATGCAGAAAGATGACAAACACCCTCTCTTCCCAAATTTTGAAATATCAGCGGGCAGTGCCAAACTTCTCTTCCATAAAACATGCATGCAGAAGTACAGGAATTCTTTTGTTCCTGCACCACTTAACTGAATGCTCAACACATGCCTGAGGTTGATATTCACTTTAGATAGAAATGATGTCTGCTTAATACATGTACTTCCACTTTTCAATGCTCTTTAGTGGTTAGTTATAAACTTCCTTGTTGGAACCTAGGTCATCAATGAGAAGTATGGTATGCTTTTTCATATTTTTAATGATTGTTTTACAGCATTTATTTTGTACATTTCTATTAAAAATCAGATCAAGTTTACCAAATGAGTGTCTCATTTTTTTTTCGTTGTAAATATTTTTGCATATAAGTCTGTCTCAAAAGATGACTCCGAAAAGGAACATTTTTTTTTTTACCTAAAAATTAAAATCTATGAAAGGTCTTAGACTTGGAGTCATTTTTAATCCATGACTGTAAAGCGTATAAAATGCAAATTACAACATGAATAAAAAAAAAGTTTTCCAATGCCCCCAAACAGAAAAAATTTCAACTTGCTTTGCTTCTTTAGATTTACATAGAATTTTTCAGAATAATCCAAAATAGATTCATTTATCTGAAATCAATGGCCATAATTCTTAGTTTTAGTTTTAGTTATCTTGAAAACAGTGGGTTTTTTTAAAGCCATTTTTCTTCACAATGTAACACGTCCCTTTGGCAAAAACACATTTTCTTTGTGTTTTGATTTGTTGTTCAGTGAACACTTATCATCATGCTTTCTTTCTCTAACTTTTTGCTAAAAAAACCAACAGTTAGCACTATCTATCTTTGTGATTAAAAAGCAGGTTCTTTTAGTATTAAAAGCCTCATGTGGTATTACAACACTACCAGGCTTGAGTGATCATTATGCTAACCTTAACTAGCCTAAAATTTGTTGTCTTTTTATGGCAAGAAATGCTTTTCAATTTCATTTTCTCCTCAATTATGTATATGTAGTTTAAATTGATGTATCCTTTTATTATTAGTTTTAGTTAAATGTGAACATTTTTATGTAAAAATATCCCATTTACTAACATATCATGACAATACTTATTGACAAAATACCCGCTGACAAAAATTGGTTCACATCAAGGGTAGTACCTCCATTTCAATCAAAGATCCAAAATGCTTAGATTGTGCAATTTACAATTGTCCTGCCATGTTATTGTTTATACCTAAGTTCTGCATCGAGGATTAGGATCATAACGACTTGACAAGATTTTATAACTCGCAGGCAAAGGTACATTTATGTGTTTGAATTACTTGCTTTGCAATTGCCTTTTGTTTTCTTCATCAATTCAATAAATTAATATCAAGTTCATGTTTTCTAAACTGAGGATGGCAACTTCTTAGCAGTTTTTCCTAAGTTATTTACATTCCAATAACAGGAGCCTTAGGCTATGTATGTAATGGGAACAGGGCTTAAAACTGAGAGCTGAAGGTAACCAAGAAAGATAACTTCATAACAAAAACAAGCAAAAAATAGATCTATTCCAGATGGGTGCATGAGGACAAACATTGGAAGGAAATCAGCATGGTAACACTCACACAGTTGTCTCTCTCCTTTCATTTTAGACCTTTCATATAACCTTTGAAAGTACCCACCGGTATCAATTTACTTTCTAACATTTCTATTTCAATGAAATTATCAGTACCAAACATGTTATTATAAGATCTATATATAACGTACTACTGCCATTGCTACAACTAGGAATATAATTGGTAAATTTTTATGTTTATTTGAAAATATTAATTTTCAAAAAAAAAAAAAAATCAAATTGCTTAGAATGAGCAATTTACTATTGTCTTGCCATGTTATTATTAATCAATACCCAAGGATTAGGGATTAGGAGTAGTTGATAGTAATAACTTGACAAGATTTTTATCTCTCAAATGCAGCAACTAAATACTTGCTAAGTAATCATCTTTTTTTTTCCTCATCTTTTCGATAAATTAGCCCTTGGTTCATATTTTGTAAATTGAGAAGGGCAACTACTTTGTAGTGGTTTTTGTTTTACCTTTAGCATTTCTATAACAAAGTTCAGTGGAAACTTAAAAAACCGAAGTCTGATTATTCGAATTTCTTATAAACCAAATTTTGCCAGATAATAGGTTATTTTTTGCTCTTTGGCTTTGTTAAAATCTGACTCATATTTTGAGGTATTTCTGATTCGATTCTCTTTATTCGAAGTTGATGCCTCTCCATATGGGCATTACAAAAGCACTACAACGAATCTCTTAAGCAGCAAGAGAAAGGCTGATTAGTAGGCTAACAAATTGAGGAGGGAGCTGATGCACTAACTAGAGTCCCAATAGTGGTGCTGATATTTGTAGCAACTTGGGACAAGGGAAGGGGAGAGTTACTCGTGATAGGCACAGAACACACTCAATGAGCCATAGATTCATTTATGTCTGCCCCTTTTTTGTAATTTGAATCTTTTTAATCCCAAGTTTTCATCACCATCCCCATACAGTTATGATGTTTCCACTGTAATTATCCATACTAAACCAGCTCTTGTCAGAACTTTCTATCATCATTGCAATAATTATAAATATAATTGTTACATTTTCAATATTCAACTGAATGAAATTAATGTTTTACTTCATTCCTTGTGTGCCTTTAAAAATGGTCATATGAAAAACAAAACAAAAACAACAAAAAACAAACAAACAACCTATTAATCATCATTTGAAAATATAATTCACTTCATTTCAATTCTCTTTCCTTCTTCACTACAAAATTATAAGTAACATAACATTAGCCACAAATGTTTCTTTTATTTCTCTTTTATTTAAACTTTATATTGGCTACAATATAACATTAGCCACAAATTTTCTTTTATTTCTCTTTTTTTTTAATTTAATATTGGCTACACAGCATAAAAATTTGTTTTAGACACCAGTGTCTCTGCCTCTTAATGTCATTACTCTGGTCCAAAGTATTGAACCAATTCAAAATGATGAGAACAAATTGATGTGAAAAGTGTGATACTGATAAGAAGATAATCATATTGCTTTCTATTTTTTGGAAATGGACTAGGGATAAATTATTGCTGAAACAAGTGTGGAAGAGGATTCACTGGTTAGGCATACAATTTATTCACATATCAATAACAACACCATAAAACAGAAGTGAAAAAAAGGCACAACACTACTGCACCATACCATCAAGTAGGGAATGACTGAGTTTATTAACAGTAATCATGGTTATGAAAAATAGCAGTGACAAAAATTTGATGCTGGATGCAGAGAGTCACAGATTGAGTTGAGAGATAAATCAACAGCAGCGGTGCAAGGAGATTGGATAGTTTTATAAACAATTGCAACACTATCTTAAAACCAATTGCAACACACATCAAAAGTCTCACTTTCTATACATGCTTGCAAATCAAGACTAAAATTTGAAGTCTCTATACATAATTACACAAAAATTCTGGTAGAAAAAATTTTGACTGATACTGGTATATACTGTACTGATAGGCAACTATGTTAAGTCAATTTCTTGAACACAATATTATAGGATGCAACGCTAATGTTTGGCCCATGACAAATTTTATAATGAACAAGAAATTAATGTGCTGAAAAAAAAACTGGTTTCCTACAACAGTGCAAGTTAAAGCATGTTTAATGATGAATATGGTAATGACAATGGATAATGATGATGATAATGCTGACAATGGATTATTATGATATATCAAAATAGCTAGGGAACAGCCATAACCTGGAAGCATGTATTTTTCCTCATGTATTTTTCCTTTTTCCTTGTCCATTTCATTTTCTATCAAACACATAGCCCCTTTTGTGTGTCTTAAATACCACAGAAGATCTCATCCTGTCTTACTAATTACATGCAAAAAGGTACAGAGTTACATTCAAAGTTCCCTACTGCTACATGAGCAAGAGATTCATGGAATTACTTGTCTTGCGATCGGCAGTTGTAATTGCTTTCTTTCTTTTATTTATTTATTTCTTTTTTTTAGGCCAGTAAGAAAAAGAGAGAAAACAATGTCTGTCTGTCAATTTGGATTTTTCTATCAGCCTCCCTAATTTGTTTTGAAATTTTCATTATCCTTTGAGGCAGATGTAAAAAAAAAAAAGTACCCAGAAAAGGAGTGTACAGAACTATGATTTCATTTAAAATTATGTGCAGATTTGTATCTTACCCAATTTCCAATTTCAAATTCATTACTTTCTTTCACTATTCCCAGAGATCGTAAGCTGAACAAGCTGCATTGCCAATGTCAGGTTTTAACTACTGGTTTTCATCCATACTACATTGCACTCTCTTAGAAGCCACTATACACAAAGATATACAAACTTGTATATAGATATATTATTTTATAATTATATACAACAAACACTGATAATATTTATATTAAGTATTAACAGCCCAAAAACAAAATATGCCTCTTATATACAGCTCTCTTTCAACATACAGCCTCCATTGTGTTACCTAACATTCTTCCCATGCATTGTTCTAGTGTTAACCAAGAATTAAGTATTGAGATAAACAATAAAAATATCCAAAATTTATGTCTCTACTCGTTTACATAACAGTATTACAGATAGCCTTGATGAACAAAATCAATGCTAGTTAAATATAGTTATTCTCCAATTTTATATCACTAAGCATCAAAACGCAACATAAAAGCATATAACCTGACTGACAAGATTGCAGTATGTTCATGAGAGGCACTGCCTTTCACTTATAAATTAAAATTCAATAAGCAATAAAATTCCTGCATAATCCTAAAGGACTAAGACAATAGCTTTGGTTCTTAGACTAATTAGAACAGATCATAAGACTTGCGTACATTACTGTAAAAATACAGAAAATAATTTATCCTCATTACTTCTTACAAATAACAAGAAAAAAGATTGCTAATCAGTGCAAAATTAACAAATCAAGATATAACTTCACTGAATTTCATAAAACTTTTAAAAATAAAAAAAAATGAGCACTTATAAAATGATGAGCATAGTATAAACAAAATAACTATCAGTATTCAATGTGCATATATTTAAAGCATTAACTTGCAATGTACTTAGAACTTCCCTAGTGGCCAATTGTATATTTAAAAAAAAAAGAGGAATGCAACAGTTCAGAAAGCAAACTTAAGGAAGCCATGCCGCTAAAACACTTACAAAACTTAGTATAACATGAGACTCAAAATGATAAAAAGTATAAAACTAAATAAAAATAATTTTCAGTTCACATAAATTGCTGACAAAAAAAAATTCCCAACTTATTTGAGCTTAGTTTATATACATAGCAACATAATGTGTTTGTTCTAATGGTGGATGTTCAAAACTGAATTTCTTTGAAATGGTCCGAGCATGAACACGAAAGATTATGAAGAAAACGAAATATAAATCTCATTCCAATTCCTTTGTTATAAAAAATACAATCAAGTTTATTGAAAAAAAAATTGAACATGATATTTATTTTCTTGCCTCAAGGGCAGTAATGGGTGAAGAAAGAGGAAATAAAGTTTTTGGCTTTCACCCCGAGGAGAATAAAATGCAGCGTTGCTGAAGTACAAGAAACTTTTGTGACATATTCGAAGATAGCACAACTCACACAATGCTATAATGCCAGAGATATAAATTACATTAAATATGTCACTGCTTAATGTGAAGTGAAAAAAGCCCATCACTCAAGAATTCTGACTCACAGTCTCTTATGCAGCAAAATCAATCATAATAAAAAGCACTATGATAAGAGACTTCTAAAAGAGTAATTACACTCTAGTTTTAGGTAGAAGTCCCACTAAACTTGTCCAAATAAAGTTCTTTAAGATGAATGGGAGACAAAAAGCTGAAATATGACAATCTCATAAAAGGAATATCTGAAACCTGGCTTGTTTCCTCAACAAAAACCGTTCCCAGAGTATTCAGTGTGGCTTATGTCTTGAATATGTTGCATTTGCTTAAGATCTGTCAGGTCCTCCCTTTAGTTGGATTTATGCTAAAAAAAAACATGTGAATCGAGATGACATTCAAGAAATGGTCCTTCACACCAATTAATTCATTTAAAACAGCCAGCCCTACGTCCCCCTCCACCCAAAAGAAACAAATGCATTCTTGGAGGTTTTAACTAAGTTGTACATCTCTCTGTTTATTACAACAATAAACAAATTCAATGTTTTACACAGATAATTACGATTAGAAAAAGCCAAAAAATATTGTTTACATAAAATTTTTGCAAACAGTTCAACAGGAAAATCAAGTCAAAATGACCTACAATAATACCAAAATTTTTTATTCCCAAATCTTTTTTTTTTTCTCTCTCCAAAATATGGAGGATTCCATGTAAAAGTTCTGCTGTGGGGCTTGTTTGCGAAATAAAATCAATCAGGGTCAAATGGACAGTAACGGTACTCATTCGCAGCGCCCAACTGGACCGGCTACGATTAACTTTAGACACTGCATTTAACAAGACAATGAAGACATTAAATAAAAATTTTAAAAAAATTAAAAAGTAATGAATTGTAACAAAAGAAATTTGCAAAATCCTGATGATCAAACAAGTCTACATGTATGTAGCCTACTAACTTATGCAGAACCTGTTTTCAATATTTCAAATTAAATCATATTTTACGACCTGGAATGAAAACAAAAAATTACCCATTGATTAATTTAAAAGAGAATTAAAAGAATGTGATTTCAATATTTATTGCAATCTAAATCATAGATCTAGATCTGATTAAGGCCTAGATCTAGGTCTTGGTTATTAGAATATGTAACTTTTTTTTTTATAATTTGTTGCGTCTTTGGTTAACCAAAGTAGGCATGCTAAAAACGTTTTTTGTAACTGTAAAGTTTGAACTCATTTACTGACATGGAGTGAAGTAGGCAATTGATTCTCTTAATTCAGTGTCCTGAAGAGTGATTCAACTTCAAATTTTGCCTTTTTTAATTTTCTCTAAACTGGGCTTCTAAGCATATAAAATCTTACTGGGCTTTTTTTTTTTCAAGTAAAGACTGTGATCTTCACATAGATGACTTAGCATTGTAAGGCCGTTGAGTTGGGGGAACCGTAAGAAGACAAATGTGGGGCCAGATAGGGGTAATTGTTAGAAACTTTTATTTTCTTTCATTTTTTTTTTCTTTTTAAAACTCTGCATTAAGATATTGATTTGTAGAAATGTATTATTATGAAAATGTTTCCACATTATTGAGATAGATGTCATTTTATTTAAAAACTTCTTGATTGTCATTTTATTAGAGCTAAAGAGATTTAAGTATTAAAAAAAAAAAAAGAAAAAAAATTGTTATTTAAAATGTCCACATTTTGCTTTCAGTTACTGAAACTTTACGTCCATTTCTTTCATTATTAAATAGCTATAACTCATTATACCAGGTCTGTATTTAGTAATTGTCTATAAAATCTACTCGGATACACAATTCAACAATAAATAAATTTTCTAATCTGTTTAGGTTTTTTATATTCGTAATGAAATTTTTTAGAAAAAACAATGACAAGCAAAAAAAGAGCTTAATTAAACCGTGCATATTTTGTGCAGGTTCTTGCCTATCCATACACTGTAATAGCTCTAAGAACCTGTGATTGGTGAGCGGAAATACAAGATGTGCTACTCCTTTGGGTTAATTGGAGTTAAATGGCCTTTCAGATATCTAAAACTCATTAAAAAAGTAAAAGAAATCACTTTGTTGTGAAAAGTTCATTTCCAATCATTTCAATAGGTACGTTACATAATATTGAAGAAGATGAACAGTTGTCTTTCCTCAGTTTAAAAATGTTACCAATGAGGCTAAATGACGTAGTGGTACTCAAATGCACCCCCTAAAAGATTTACCCTTGAGCAAAAGATGTTTACCTTAACAGAATTTAAATAGTGAATATTTTCAAATTCCTAGAGGCCCCCTGCTTCTCTAAAAATCCAGCTAAGGGGTGAAAGGTCTCCAGGGCAAAAATGCAATGAGAGGCCTAGTAGCTATACCATCATACCATTGTTAGTTCAGAGTATCTACAGTTAACGTCGTCAATCTATAATTTGTGAAAAACATAAAGATTATTGAAATAAAAAAAATTTATGTCTTAACAGAGTTTAGCAGTAACTGCTGGTGGTTTTGAGTCAATCATGAGCTAATGAATTGAATTTTGACAAGTATATGTCAATCCTGTAAGAATATGTCATGTCTTTTTCTTTCAGATTTTTAAATTATAGCTTTTATGACAAAAGAAACAGAAGTGAACAAACATCAAAACACTTTCTTTTCAGGAAGTAAAAAAAATTCTTCACAAATTTTTCCCACATTTCATCACCCTGTGCACACTAAACCCTGATTGCTCCATCCATTTATCAGTGTACACAAAAACAAGCCACCTTAGAATCAGGCAAAAGCTACCAACTTCAAATCAATATTAAAAACAAAAAGGAAACAGTCAAGAAGCATTCCTTAATGCAAATATTTTAAGTAAAAGCTAAATTAAGTATTTCATACAAAAAATATTACCTAGACATACTCACAATAACAAAGAATCTGACTGAAACATTTTGCTCCCTTCTTAATTTGTGTTGTTCAAATGATATAAATTGGATCTTGGGTCCAACAAAGATGTTATCCAACTATCTGCTCCTATTTGCAAATGAAATTTAGTATTTGTCTATAGCACACAATTCCTCAAGCAAGTTTACAAGAGCATACTATTTGAATGACACTTAACATTGAGACCCCCCTGAACCGGTCAGCTTTTAAAGTCTTCTCCAGTCATCAGATCCACTCAGCAATATACCAGTAGCTGGAATTTCTAGTCATTTCAAGCCGAGAATTTCCCATTTAACAAATCCATTCTGCAATATATTCAAAATCCCTAAATAGCTTTTGATCATCTTGCTTCAAAGGTCTCCTGTCTTTAGGTGGTGTGAGGATCGCTCGCTCTGAGGTGAATTCGTCATCAAAGTTGCTTACATCCTCCATATTTTTCTGATGATCAAAGAAAAAAATAAACAAACATCTTTGCAGAGCTACGGCAGTAGATATTAGATCTGTCTTTTTAACAAAAGATGCAAATCTCAAATACTTTAAAAGTCTTTTATACAAGAAAAATCCCTATAGATGAGCTTGCATTCTGAAAGTTGCTTTTCTATTTACTCCTATAAAAATAAATTTCAAAATATACTAACGCAACAAAAAAAGGCTAAGAATACATCTATATAATTATGTGGTTTCATTTTTTGCTTTCGTTCATGGAACAAGTACCGGTAAATGATAAAATCCAACAACTCAAAAAGAATACCAAATACTACTTACAACTGTTGGAGTGAAAGGTGGCTTTACTTTCTTTGTCAGCAGATCATTCCAGTTCATATTCTAGAATGAAGATCAATAAAAGAAATAAAATAAGAAATTAGTAACAAGGGGAAAGATAAATTTTAATCAGTTGACACTGGTCATACACCTCTGAGACAGTTTTATCCAACCAATAACAGAGAGATATAACAATATTTGATTTCATTATTACTTCATTAATAAATGGATTGGCTCTTTGTGACATTCATAAATACGAAAGAAAGCTTTCAAGTAAATGTATCCTCTGATGTGTTTATGTTAACAGAAAGTGAAGAACATTTTAGCCGTTTTCATTTCTAAGACAAAATTACGAGAAGACTGCCGAAACGATTACATCACAAAGTCAAATTTGAAATCTCTTAAAGAGTTAGAGCATGTTGACATCGAATGTAGCCTATATACTTTTTTATGTTAGCATGGGATTTAAAAACAGAACACCCATACTCCCACCAGCATTAGTGAACCGTAACTCTAGGGCAATCATCAGCTGAACAAATACAACCTCCAGATTTCCCCCCCCCTCCTTTTTTTTTTTTCATGTCATCATCACACTGTAAATCTCTCTCCCCTGGAACAGACACATAACTTTATAATTACCAGACAAAAAACTCCTGGAAACAAATTTACAAAGAAATTAATATAATGAATAAACCTTTGGCCTTCACTGCGGCTTCGTCAGAAATATACCGAAGAGGATGACTTTCACAAGTTATACATAAGATTGGGAGAGCTGAGCTCAGATGAGACAGCAACTTTTCATCATACACTAGGATCAGTGTTTGTCAGAGAAGAAAATAAGGATTTGATTGTGACTAATAGAAGAGAGCGAGAGAGAAAGAGAGAGAGAGAGAGAGAGAGAGAGAGAGAGAGAGAGAGAGAGAGAGAGAGAGAGAGAGAGAGAGAGAGCGCTTCTATATTCTTATCATGTTTATAAGACACACATTAAGACACCATATCAACAAGGTTCCGCCCTATGCTATCACCATCCCTAGAAATTGCATTGAATCGTGAGGAATTCTGCCCCTCCCCAAACCAATCAATTGTCCTATCTGAGCTATGCTCTCCCAATCTTTTGTAAAACTTGTGAGAGTCACCCTCCTCTAAAGAGGCCGCATTAAAAGCGAAAAATTACTTTGCTAAAAAAAAAGTCATGCCTGTTCCTTTTTAGCCCCTGTATTACACTATTTACAGATTCACTTGCGTCCTTTTGGATCCTTTGTAATTACAAAGTAGTCCTCAAGTGTGGTGTCTTTGCCCTTCTATTTGGGCGTGCACACACACAGATACATTCTCTCTTTCTCTAACTCTGACAACCTAACATCTGTTGTTGCTCTATCTGTCAGTCCAGCTAAACCATTCACTCTCATTTAATTAAAATTTTGTTCATCTATATCCTTCCATATCTGGTTTGTTATCAGTAGGGATTTTATATTAAACTGGTATATGGGGTATTGGATAACACCTAACCCTTTTTTCAAAAGGATCTGGTCTTGAAAAAGAAGATCATGTGCATATGATAATGGTATAAAAAGTTTCCTTTACATAAATCTATATTTAAGGATTTTAATGCACACCATGTACAAACTTGTAAAAACAAAATTAGAACTGCTATTTCATTAGCATTCTTTTTGGGGAGCGCATAAATTACACTTTTTTTTCCACATGTAAGTGCTTTGCATATAGGCCTATGGATGAATGTTATTGGATCTATCTTTTGGCAAAAGATGCAGATTTTAAATTCTTTAAATTGTACTTACAATACAAAAGGTGAATTCTATTTATTCTTAATTGACAAAACTAGTTTAAATTCATATTTCTGAGTACATATCTTATAGCAATTAATGATAAAAACTGAAAATAAATGTCTACAGTCACTTTAAGTTATAAAATCTTTAGAGTAATTAATTATCAACTGCAAGAATAAACATGATAAAATACAACATTCAATGCATTACAGAAAAAAATAAAAAGGGAAAAAGGAAAGAGAAGCCGAGAAAGATTTGCATTTCATGAATCGGTTTTCAAAGCTCAGAAGGAAGGAAAACAGAAAGCCTCAGCAAAAAAAACATTTTGACAATTCTCAATCAAACTTTAAAAAAGAAAATGAAAAAAAAATTTAATTACTAAAAAAACAGGTTAACTCTTAGGCTAATATATTGGCCTGCTTAATAATAATGTGGATTAAATAGAATTCAAACTTCACCTAAGTTTGCAGATAGGAAAACAAAAACATCTATACACTCAGAATACGATACAAGTTGAACAAGTGCAATGTGTTAAAAAGAGAGAAAAACAAATTAGAAAATGAACAATATTAAGAAACTGAACTGCATACAGTGAGGGGAAAAAAAATATTAAAAAGCACCCATAAAAGATTAAGTAAAATAGATTACTGTGGGGGAAAAGAGATAGTGATACTAAAAAAAAAAAAAAAAAAAAAGGGGGGGGGGGGAGACTATAATGATTACTGTGAAAAGTATAAGTATTCAGACAAACCAGATAACTATCTTCCAGCTAGCAAAAAATCCAACTTTCTGGTTGGATCAAAACTTTCATATAAGAGAGGCTGCAGGCTTTATGCTGTTTCTGCATTCTATTTCACAGATAGTGTGTAACTTGCAGGGATGTAAATCAGCTGGTGCAAATTTTCAGTGTCCTTAACTTTTGATTTTCAAAGGCTGGGATTAGTTGGGGAAAATATTTTTCTGAATACTGTAGAATCCTTCTTGTTAACCCTCTAAGTTAAAAGCACTAGGGAAGATTAAGAAATGTTTATATGTTTCCTCCTAGGAGTATGTTTACCTATAAGAAAAATACAGAGCCATTGCTCATAATTATTTGTAAATCAAAAGCTGAACTTGTGGTCTCATACATCCCTGCAAGCACAGAGTTTTACCCTGAAAAATGTTTGGGCCCTGACATCTTCTGCATCTTTCTCACCGGCGCCCAAACGCCTCTCTGGATTCCGTCTCATAAGCTATGTTGTGGGAGAAGAAGTATAAAATGGCACAACTCATTTAAAAAAAAGTTATGTCCAATGCTGAAGAAAAAAGTACACCCACTAGGAAGGATGGCTTCAGGTTTTAGAAATAAAAGTTTTGAGACCACGAAACTATTCAGCCATGAGCATTACAACCAAAAGAGGATCTTGTTTTGTCTGATAGTTCTTGTCCTTTGTACTTCATCTAATTCTAGATAGTACAGTAAGTTTCTTTCCATACTCTTGTCTGCTTCATCCTTGTTTTTTTTTTTTTTTTTGGCATAAATATATATAGATAAACTCAAGGTTGTAAGAAAGCAATTGTAATATGTTATATATCCAGTATTCCTAAAGAGGACAGCACAACAAGATTCATCAATCATGGATGTAATGCTCATAAGCAACAAAAAAAACATGGCTCCACAATGTAAAGAGAGTGGGTTTGCTCTGTTGTGCAATAGTTGGTGCTAGAAGAAATAGGATACTTTGGTGTTGGATTAATTACCCTAAAGAAAGCTTGCTTCTTCACGTCTTCTGCATCTCTTTCACTGGAGCCCAAGCGACGATCAGGATTGCGGCGCAACAGCTTTTCAAATGGAATGGGAATTGTTTCAATACCTGTTTTGTTTGTTTGTTTTTTTTTAATCTTAAATATGTACAGCATATTATAAAGTTTAACACTCATAAATACATACGTGTCCACATTTTTTTAGCTAGAGGGTAGATCATTAATGCAACCTTCTCATTAAAATAATGCAGAACATTAGTGCACTTTGAACTAAGCTCATATGTAAATATTAAACAATTTGGCACCATACACCAGATAACCTGTTAACGTTAATCATCATAGTCTCACATCCCTAGATATTAAGGAACATCAATAGTATTTTAAGACTTTTTTTCTTCCCAAACCTTTATTTTGCCCTTTGAGAAGAGTGTAAGTGTGAAAAATACTAAAGTATGTTAGTCAACACATCTGTACTCTAAACATTTACATAATATTTAGTAATAATGTGATAGTCATTGCATGGTTTAATATTGCCTGAGCCTTTTTTAGATGTAGGGCAATTCTTGTAAAGTCAATTATAAGGGGACTACGTCAACTGAACTCCAAGTTATGAATTGTTGAACCTCCATATTGTCAGTCTGAGATTTTGATAATGAAAACATGATATACCTACTTTGTTCACCTACAGATAAATCTCTTCCAAAGCTACTACAAAGATACAGACCCTTAGCATTTTTTTAGACTTCTAAAAAAGTGTACTTGGTGTCACAGAGAAGTTAAAATAAATGATGAATATAATACCAAAGTAATACTTGGTCTTTTGGGGGGGGGGAAGTTGCCATTTTCATGCTATTCTCTGTCTCTAGCACTGTTAACTTGCCATAATGAGCAATTATTAATGAAAATTGAATGTTTTGTAATAACATTGCTGTTTTCTTTTGCCATTTATAAAAGAAGACAAAATAAACAAAACAGATGAATGATTATACTTCTGTAATTGGAGCCTTAAAACATGATTATAGTATTGCTTTATTTAATTTTTATACGAGCAATAAAATATTCAATGGCAAATGAATAGAGCTTTACAAATAAATAGGGAAAAATATATGGAAGCACATTTTACAACTCAAGTTTTATGCCCCTCTTTTTTTCCTTTATTATTAGAGGATTACAATATTCATGGAAACCAAAGAAAAAAATACAACTTTTCCTTAAGATTGAACCTTTCAGACCTGCCAACCTAAATAATTTGCATCACAGTAATTGCAAACTCAGCCATAGGAATTTTGTAAACTCCATAGCACTGCTTTGCTGAAGTGAATAAGAGATCTTGAATAATTTACAAATTTTATTACAAACTAGGCTCTGGGCGACCTGTTTCAAATCAAGAGTAAACGAAAGATTTGACAGGCCTGAACAACTCAGCTGGTAAACCGTATTATTCAGGGGTGAGAACTGGACACATATTTTTTTACTCAACTTTTTAAAAATGGTCAATGCGAGTGGAGCAGTCAGGATCTCTCTCTGATTTTGGGACTAAAAATAATTGGTTGCTTTCAACAAATATGAATCAGCAGTATTTCACCTGGCCAACGTTTTCAACAAAAAGAAATGGCATTCCCTATGTTTGTAATGTTACAGTACTGACGAAGCCAATTTTTATGAGAAACGTTTACATGTAATTTCAAATTTTGTAATCTTTGTCTAATTAAGTCCAGGATGGGTGATTAATTACACCTGAAGTTATTTTATTCCATCTTTCACCCGTGTATACAACAGATCTTTGGACTCATATATAGTTGTGCCCAAGAGTTAAGCATTTGTTGTTTTTTGTTTTTTTTTTTTTAAATAAAACGATTTTTTAAAAAGTATCCATAATACATATGGCAAATAAAGAATATACTTAAAATAGTATGGAATCCACTGCATGAAAAAGCATTTCAGGTAAGTGATTAGTTAAGAAATCTTTCCAAAAAATATGTAATAAAGGGGTTTCCCCACAACCCAGACTTCCAAGCTTTGATGAAATACATAGTGGCTAAGCCACAATATTGGCAGGTCTGAATTTTTTCATCTGTATAAGTATCATTAAACCACATAACAAAAACCTGTGACATGTGCCTCACCCGCCTCATGATAGCAATTGACTCTGTTGAAAGAAACCTTGGGTAGCGAACCTCCTCATTCACAATACTATCAAAAACTTCCTCCTCATCGTCGCCAGGAAAAGGAGACTAGGGAAAATATGGTTATGAGTAGTTAATATAATTTTCATAGTATGACCAAATGAATAAAAGCTATCAAACATAAATTACTTTTTTTTAGCTTATTTTCTTGTATCTCCAAAATATGAGAAACGAGAGATTTTTTGCAGGAACTAAATGAGTTTTCCAAATCAAAGGTAAAACCTGAAACTCTGAAGCATGTCTTTGTTAAGAGCAAATGCAATGGGTGGAAGGTCATTGATGATGCCAAGTCATAAGATTTACACAAAAACCTTATTGAAACACATATGAGAACATAACTTATTCAAGTATAAAATGTCAATAGGAACTGCACTAGGGAATATCACTCAATTACTGGAAGTGCAAAACTACAGAAGAATGATATATTCAGGGATGTAAATGGCCTCTGCAAAAAAATTCTGAATATGACTTAGAAAATGTATGCATCAATTTGATCTGCATTTTAAAAGCATAGAACTTAATACTTAAAGCTTATGAAAATAGATTTTCAGATCTAAGGTCATCTTATTCTTTTTGGCACGCTTTTGATAATTCTCTAAAAAATTAAAAAACTTTTTTCAACCGTGATTACCAATAAACTCACTGCTACTAGCAGCAGCAGAAGAAATAACACATGAGATATACTGATTTTGATTAAGATTAACCCTTTCTACTGCTTAAATCTCTAATCTGTGTAGATCAGACCTACATCTACACTCATACTTCAGAGAGACTAGATGGTCAGTTTCCAAAAACTAGAGCATACTATGGGTATGTGTTTCAATGTCATTTATTTTCATTTCTAAGGAACTAACACCATTAAACTTGGTCTCCAAATGTAGAAAATTTCAAAGAATAATACGAAACACAAGGGTTAGACAAAGTTTTGCCTAGTTGTTGAAAAACAGAACTAAAAACCATATATTTTAAGAAAAAAATAGATCCTACCCAGTGACATTGGTTAGGGTGATTGATTTTGAGCCTTTGTTTCTAAAGTAACAATATCCATAACTTTGTATTTATATTATCTTATCTCTTTTAAATACTTTTATTTCACAGTGAGACATGTGATAATGTCACATTCATTAAAAATTTAAAAAAGAAAAACTATGTAATGTAAGTCACTCTTTGTGTCAAAATTAAAGGTGATTTTTACCATTCCTGCCTCATCATACTTCACATGAGGTCACTATCTTCGTTATAAATTAAAAACAGCAAAAGTTTATTTAACAAATTTAAAGAAAAACTTTGAGGAAAAATCTGCTGTCTAGATCTAGTCACTTTCAAGTAAAAAAAAAAGTATGCTACAAAAGGTGCACAATAGTCTTCGGATTATCTACTGGCAAAAGTTTGCTTTTAAAAAGACCTGAGTAAAGAGAAAGAGAATAAGGACTCTCTGATTACAGTAAGTTTTTTTTTAACTAATGTAGATAACAACTTTGTATATAGTGTCAAATTCGTTTTCTAAGTGATATACGTTACGCTGTGTTTTAACACAGACATACATTACGATAAATCATCTATTTTTAGCTCCTTTGTGATTAGATCTAGATCTAGTTTTGATCTTGATTGAATGTTGAAAGATTTTGGCAAACTCCAAGAAAAATATGTTAAAAAAAAATCTTTATCTGGATAATCCCAACTTGTATTAAAACTTTGTAGCACTGAGAAAATGCTGTTAAATAATGTCAATGAAAAACAGAAAACCAGTAACAGCAAGAAAGATTCAGTGTTAAAGAAGCATGGGAGATTTGGGAATAGAAAATAGAAAAGATTACTTGAATAAAATTTCTCTGGTTCCGATAGTAGTCTAGTATTAGTAACAAACATTGTAAATAGCCACTAGTTTATATCCAAATCCCAGTCAATCAGCACTATTAAGAGTCACAAAGACAAATAGATGTGTGCTTTTCCCAGATCTGTGTTCCCTCTAAAATGAAATTATGCGAAATCTAGAAGGATATACCCAGGAATTAAAGTAGGAGGGCACAAGGTTAACAACTTGAGATACGCTGATGACACTGTATTAATTGCAGAAAATAATGACGACTTGCAACAATTATTAGACATAGTTAAAGAAGAAAGCAGAAAGAAAGGATTGGAATTGAAAAGCAAAAAAGAGGTAATGGTTGTCAGTCAAAACAATGCGTGTCCACTAGTGCTGTACCCTACCCTTTACATAGCAACACTGACGGTTCATCGGGTAGATGCAAGGCATGCAACACTGCTGTGCAGTGAGATTTGTACTAGCCTCCCATCGGCATATGCGTAACACCAACTTTGAACTGATTCAATGGATAACATTGTGCAGACAGGTGGGCCCCAATTTTATGTTTTTGATACACCTTCCAACAGATATCACTCAGTAAGACTCTCTGGCACAAAGGAAAATTAGGGGTATAGACACCTCTCACAGCCCTAGACTACATGCAATTAATGCGAGGTTTGTTTTAGACCTCTAGTGTCAATCAATGCACACTGCTCTTGCTACAGGTCGTTTGAGATACTGTAGCCTGTGGACACGTCACATGTGGGTATATCTATGTGCGCCCGTTTATAAGTGTTTGGTTGTGCTACTCAATGTGACTCAAGAGTTGTTGCCAGGCCCCTGGATTTAACTTGGATCAGGACTTGTGGCACCACGGATCTAGACATACCATGCCCATGGTACCCTGAGGCACTGAGTAGTAAAATATCAAGCAGACCCCAGAACCAAAGTCCATAGATCAGCATCATTGTCAACGGGAATAAACTCAAGCACAGCGATCAATTCAAAAGTTTGGGACTTAAAAATATCAAGTGATGGACGCAAAAACAGTTCAATTGCATAGAGGATAGTGCAAGCAAATGAGAATTTCTCAAGTTGTTATGAATTTCACGGAATGCAAAAAAAATCAAACAAAACAGTGTAACAAGAAGCTGACACAACATCACTCATAAATAGAATATGTAAATGCCAAGCAACCTTTTTTTTGCCATGTGATGAGAAGAGAGAAACAAGAATATCGTGTGACAACTGAAATGATTGAAGGAAAAAGCACAAAGGGAAAAGTGTTAAAAGATTTTGGATGGATTAACAAAATGGCTCAAAGCAGGACAAGTGACAGATGCACTGAAGTGACAAGAGATAGAGATGCGTGGAAGGTCATGATTATCTAAGCTAAAGAGCACGGCACCTAATTGATTGATTGATTGAAGAAAAATTTTTCTACTAAAAGTATCTGGGGGTGAATAGCAAAGGAATAGCAAAAGTCTAAATTTAGACGTCGACTTCGTTGTGGAAACTTGTAACTTGTAACTTATAATAACAGGAAGTGAAAGTCAGTAAGAGCCGAAACCAGAGAAGCAGAGAAGTCTGAAATCAGAGTTAATCTGAGTAATTTACATTCCTGGATATATTGAAAGGTCTCAAATGGCTACATTTTACATTAGATAGCAGAAGGTGTTGGATTGCTTTTAATTTTGTGACAGTGAAAAAAATCTTATTTGCTCTTGTGTTTCAATCAAAGATAAAGATGTCCTACCAGCATTGATGCTTCATAGAGTTAATGATGTTCAAAATTCTAATACAGAGTGACTTTTGGGTGATCAGGTGACTTCACTACTTAGCCTTGATTATAAAATCAAATTACAGCGGGACATGGTTAGATCAAACATGGATCCCCAAAAATTTTCAATTCTTCAAACTTATCCGTTTCTATCTTCTGATCCTCTTGTCATTTCTTTCTTATTTCAATGTTTTCGTCAAACTAGTTGGAAGTTATATCACGTTTTCTTCGAACAATCAGTCCTCAATTAGAGAAAAAAATGTTCGCCTCTTAAGAAATTTGACTGACTTTCATCCCATTCGTAGATCTTTAACTTCGATCAAGTGCTCTACACAGCTGTTGTTATTCTTCACACAAGCACGTCTTCACTGTTTAGGAACAATTGGTGAACAGGCTGCCTAGCCTTATATCCCTAGTCGCCTGCTCTAACTTACTGTAGCTTAGTCCGATGCACCTAGCGCCAGTTGTCTATCTCTGCCTATGCTAGGTCTACCTATCGCTAAGACTTAAAAGGGGCCGGGCCCTTTGTAATCAAGATTTGCTTGTTACACGTCTACTAGACATGAGTAATGATGGCATCTGTCTGGGCCTGCCCATTGCTTAATAAATCAGTACATGGGTGTGAAAAAAAGCTGGTGGGACCAATCTCTTTATTGACAGCTAGGACGCCAGATAGCTAAAAAGATGTTGGTCTGACAATCATGAGCTTCGCGTTCCAATTCATTGCCTGGTCCTCTAGTGGGATTAGGCTTAGCTCTGCCTTGATAGACATCTCTTGTCTAAAAGATTATTCAGGAAAAAGCAATGCTCATTGTATTTGAACGTCGACTTTAGACTGAATGTTCCCCAGCTAAAAAGAAATTTGTGGCAGCTATCTTAATGTAGACTTAGAGTTTAGATCTAGATCTAGCATCAAGAGTTTGATATAACAAGTGCTGGGGTTTGGAGACAGTTTTACATAAAAAAAAAAGTTGGATGTCACAGATTGGCTTGTTTGGAGGTATCTATCTACCGCCTGCTATTTGAAATACTAAAAATAGGGAAAATGTGGCAAATCAGATATCCATGTATTGCTCAGAATTGAACGGAAGAAGCCAAGAAAATAGGACGTCTCTTTACATTTGTAACATGCTTCAAATATTCATGAAAACTGTCCTAACTGCAAATCTAGGGCCTCAGTGCTAAAAAAAGAACTGTTTGAATAAGGCTTCCTCAAACATAAAAAATTCCCCAATGAAATCAAAGAATACATGCTCCACTGTGTATCCTATACCTGTAAATCCCTCCTAAGTCTATGATTTAAATAAGCTTATTTTTTTTACCTTTAAGTTCAAATAAAATTGACTATATTGTCTTACTGCACAATTTTCCTCCATGCGCCAATTTGCTTCGGGTGAATTTCACTAAAAGTCAATCACTATTTCTTACATGAGAAAACATGCTTTTCTGAACCAAAATTGTTGTAATAAACGAAATTCATTCATTTTTATAAAAACAAATCGATGTGTTTCTGTGTTTGTGAAGGCAGAGGAGCCATTTCACAGTCATAGAACTTAAAGCTTTAGTCTGATACAAAGCTACAAAGACGATTTAGAAAAAAAAAGAGTTTTTCTGAATGAAAATAAAAAAAATGATTATCTCTCTCAACTTTGGTATTTTTGTGCCAATATTTTCTATGGAAATTATTGGCAGAAAAATAAGGCACAACTGACACTAAATATATCAAAATTGCTCCAATGACTTGATGGCAGGACACTCACCAGGTAGTACGGTAAATGAGGTTAGATTAATTTTAATGTTCTAATTCCCTACTACATGTCTGATAATAATCAGCCAATGCTTCATCTTTATTTCTACCTCTAAGAGCTTTTAATTGGCCACTAGTCGAAGACTGACCTCTCCAACCAACATCTCATAGATAAGGACTCCAAGACCCCACCAGTCAACAGCTCTTGAGTAGGAAGTCTCTGTGAGCACCTCAGGGGCAAGGAACTCTGGAGTGCCACAGAATGTACTTGTCCTGTCCTGGTAACCCATGCCTTCCTTACAAAGGCCAAAGTCAGCCATCTTAAGATAACCTTCAGAATCTAGGAGCAGGTTATCTAACTTCAGGTCCCTGCAAGATCAAATATAATTGAAAATTATCACTATTGATACAAAAGCACAAGATTTTAACACAGAAAGTGTAGAAAATTGAAATGGCAAAGAGTGTTATGTTTGCCATGATAAAAGAATAGGTGAGAAACCTTTTATCATTTCCCTGCACTATGATTGAAAATTTAAAAATGCATTGAGATGAGATATTAAAATACATACTCAAGAATTAAATTCAACAGCAATTCAAGTAGGAGAAAGTAAAAAAAAAAGAATGTAAATTTGCAGGGGTTGAAATCTAGATGATCGCTCAGTAAAATCACTTTCAAATATCAGTTATCATACTGTCTTTCTCTTGAGTCCATCCAATCCTAGTGCCACCTTGCAGCATACAGAATAGGTGTGAATTGTATAATAATTAATGATAGAATGTGGAGGCAAGAACTATAAAAGCATTCAGCTATATACTGTTAAACTATAAAAAAAATTACCTCAAATTCATAATTTGTGATTACATTGGCTAGATCTATCAACAGGTTTGTAGTGCTGTCAAAAAAATTCCCTACACAGAGGTGATGGAAATTCCCAATGAATTCCCACAAAAGTTATGGCTTTAGCATGATACAAAAAATAGTTGTCCAAAGTATGAAAAATGATCACTCCTTTTTTCCACTTCACTATATTTAGATAATTCGTTAATCTGGAGCATCTTTTGGCACTTAAGCGATCAGAACTGTTCACCATTCTCGTGAATGGCATCACCCAACTTTAAAACCTTTCCATTCCATTATGTTCTTTCCTTCTCCAGCATTGGAGTGCCCTATAGGATCACCTTCTTCTGTAGATCTTTCTATGTGCCCAAAATCTTTACAGTATATGTTTTTTAACAGAGTTGAGATTTTCAAAGAGCAATAAGCATTTTCTGTGCATTTGTAGCCAGATTGCTTCTGGCAGCTTAATGGAAAGATAGCCTAAGCCTGCTGAAAACACATATTTACATTAAAAAAGAAAGAACTCCCTACAGACCTGTAAACAATCTTGTTTTCATGTAAGTACTGCAGCCCTAGGACTACACAACCTGCGTAGAAGACAGTGCGTGGCTCTGAGAAGACATCATTGTGGATATGCATCATGAGGTCACCACCACAGGCATACTCCATGACAAAGCAGACATGTTCCTTGAGGTTAGCAAAGAAAGATCAGAGAAAAATGTTTTGGCCATAAGCTTTACAAGAAAGCAAGATATCTTTCTAAAGTGCCTAGCTTGAGGCTTTAAATGGTACACCTTAACTCTAGACACTTGACTGCAGTATAAATGCAATTGTTGTTTGTTGATGAAAACTGTGTACTTAATACTGAATCTGATAATTCTAGGGTTCTATCCAGTATAGATGGTATTAATAGTCATCTAGAAGTTGGACTACTAAACATTGACTTTGAAGAGATCAAGCCAGTGCTGGTTCTTTATCAAGTGAAAACAGTTCTACCGCCAACTGGAGTTTAGCTGCTAAAAATATGAATTAATCGAATAAACTGGTGTAAAGTGTGGCTTAACTGACATTGCTTCAATAAATGCTATGGTTTTTAAATTTTCAGGTAAAGAACAGTGATAAAAACACACATCCAAAAATAAGTAAAATTTAAATATTTTATCAAAAACAAAAAACAACTTGTTTTATCTTTAACCTGAATTATTCCTTAATTTAACCCTATTTACCCTAAAGAATTCCTGCGAAGTTTACTCTGAAATCCTAAGGGCAGGGAGATAACTCTCATTTTTCATGATTTTTACAAACATACACAAACTTTAAAAAATTCAAACAAAATCAACCACCAACAAGAATGTAATGAAATAAACTTTAAAAAATAAAAGAAAAGTAAAAGACTATTTTTAGTTAATGTATGTATTCATATTTCTTCTGCCTTTCAATTTTAAAAAAAATTTGGAAATGAAAAAAATTGTTTTGTTAAATTTTCTCATCATTTTTGTTTGTTTTGAGTTCTTATAGTCATTTTTGCTTCAAAATTGTGGAATTTGGCAAAGCAATGGCCTTTGCAGAGGCGGATGTTGCATTTAGTGCACCCAAAAATAGTCTGTGGGGTACGACCGGAGTCTGTCTTTCGCTTGTCCTACTAGTATTGATAGCACATGCAATGGCGCCCAGGTAATTTAGACAGTTTGTGAGAGTCAGGATCACTTGGTGCTTAGGATGCCACACTTAGCACCTCAGCAGTGGTAGACATTCTCTTCCCTGTCCCTTGGAGTAAGCTCTGGCAGAGGTCAACCCTGAAGTCATTTACTTCTACAGGTGTTGGTGTTGAAACCCACTTGCAGCCCGATGACTCTATATCTAGGTACCCTAAACCCGCCTCAGTGCCCGTCACTCAGGACAAAAATTACGAATGTCGTCTATCTTCACTCAACTACTGTTTTATTTCTTAACAAAGGAATCCCGTAAAATTAGTATCAATGGAAAGTTTATTTTATCCTTGTTTAATATACAAATAAAAAAATTGAAAATAAATACTTTGATGTGGTGTTTTTGCCTTGTGAAACATGTGTGTAAACTGCTCTGTGCTCGCTGCTAAAGCAGGTGCGTAGATCTACATGTCCTCGAGTTTGGGGCAAGCACAGCACGTCTAACAATAGCACTGCTCTATAAATAGTACCACAGGAAGCAGCAGTGAATGACCTTTAAAACAGTGTAAGGGACTATTTTGTGCAAAGGGTAGAAGTTGGTAAAAAATCGAAGTTTTTACGAAAAATCGGCTAAAAAACGCAAAAATATGCCGATTTTGAAAATTCCTGCACAAAATTTTAAAGAAACACCATTTTTCTACAAGAAACCAAAAAATTGTATTCATCCGCCGAACAGACGCTGTGTGCTTCAGCCCTGTGTTACTGTTAGTGCACTATATTCAACACACATACTTGTGTCGGGCCGACGTGCGGGGGGGCTGGAGGCCAGTCTTTTTTGCCTCCCTTGTCTAAATATGCAAAAAATGAATTTGCCAAAATTTCTGTTGACATGATGAAGACCTAATAAACTTTGTAGAGGTCTGAAAAAAATTGAGCATTGTTTCAGTTTTGGTGTCCTTGTGTACAAAAGATTGTATGTTGTTTGGACGAACGCTTTTTGAGTTATAGGTGCCTAAACTTGGCTTTTCGTGTTGATTTTTTAAAGGCGAAAAAGGGTAAAAAATCGGCATACTTTAAAAAGCCACAACTTTCTTAAATATTAACCAATTTACAAAATTTTTTCTGTTCTATTCACTGTTCACCAAGTTCTGTTGAAAGGAATTAAAATATAAGGTGTATCTTCATTATGAAATTTTGGTTTGGGGTACCTACTATATGTACACTATCAGTGCTTTCACAGCTTTCTATAAGCTCTTCAAAGTCTTGGTTCAAACGTTTGAAGTCTAGATCTATGTCACTTTCGTCAGAATTGTCATTAGCAGTGTCTAAACTTTCCAGATTAAGGTTATCAATCAATGATTGCATGAAGTTGAAAGCCATTTTGACTGATTGTTGACGTCAATAAAAGTGAAAGTTAAAAAAAATCACAGAAGACAAAGTTTCAGTTCGACCTTTCTACTTTTGGTTTTACTTTGAAGCTCTTCTTATCTAAAAAGGAGTAACAGTCATCTTATATGCAGATCTAGCAGTAAAGAGCTATTACTGTATACTACAGTAAGGTAGTGTCTATAGTCCCATCTCAGTCGCATCAGGGTTTTTAGTATATATTTTTTTCAGTCGCATCCGGTCGCATTAGGGTAAATAGGGTTTAAAAAAAAAAGAAAAGATTATTTTTGTCCACATAATGCCTTGGTGTGTTGTTTGTGTGAATTTTTAAGTTAGTTAAATTGGGGGAAAATTTGAGTCATCTCACTGTGCTAAGGAATCCCGTGTAAATTAGGCTGAATTTTATTAGGATAAATAGGGTTAAATACATCTAAAGTATGCACCTCTATTCAAATGAGGAACAGCAATATTGTCAGTAAAGCAACATTGAAAATCAGAAAGAAGTTTTGGTTTCTTACAGGTTGATTCTTTATCATTTTCACTTTTAGAACACTGAGCCAGCTCGACTGATCATGAAAATGAAAAATGAAAGATCTAAAAAAGTCTGTCAAAATTCTTTCATCATAATTAACAGGTGACCAATAGCATATCCACAGTTCAGCAGAGAGCACAACCAACTTACCGAGGTCTGGAAGCATGCAAACAGGTTGACTAAGAATGGATGCCTCATATTGTTGATAACCTCAAAGATGCGTTTCTCAGACATCAAACTTTCCACTTCATCTCGAGCAATGATGTCACCTTTCTTTAAAGCCTTGACCGCAAAATACTCTCCGGTCCTTTTATACTGAGTTAACAATACCTAGCAAAACAAATTTATACGCAGGTGATCAGTTTTCACTTAGTTTTAAATATTGGAACTTGTTCAACTGAAAAGATTCAATTTATAATCTAAATTAAACAATTCTTTTTCTGCATCAAAACCTACTAAGTTGAATATGAAACAATTGGAAAGAGAGTGATGAAAATTATTTCATGAGTCAATTTTAAATAAAACTTTTTACTTTTCACATTTTTATAAGATTAAGATATTTCAAACATCCTAGAGATGATCATCTTAAAAAATCCCTTATCTGTTGAAACAACCAAACTAAATGTGTAGTTTGGGTATATACCATTAAAATGTCAATGTATTTAACTGAACTCTTGCATAGAAACAATGGCTAAAACTATAAAGACCAAAAACTTCAGAAAGTGTTTTAAGCTTTCTCTTGCTACCATGGTGTGTGACAGTAACATGTGAGCTCAAGATTTTTACCTCCCTTGCTCATGCTTAGCTTTCTTTTGATTTTCAAAAAAATTAATTCATTATTGTCAATAAAAAACTTACTTTTCCAAAATGTCCTCTACCTAATACACTTATTGGTCTGAAATCGTCCATCTTAAGCCTTTGACTGGAGAACCTATACAAAAGAATAAAGATAACATTAGATATGAGTTTGAAAAAGTTTATGTTGCGAGTACATAAAAACCAACTTATACTTAACTTTTATTCTTCAGTAAATCAATTATAAAAGATTTTAAGGAGAAAGCATTTTGAAATAGGTATAAAAGGTTTTTAAACCTTAAAATTCAGATTTACATGGAAACAGTTTGGGAGAAAACATTTATCCCTACTCAGTTTTGATCTTAATTTCAATTTATTATGCTTGATGTCTGAGACAACTGCATAAAATAGGCAACGTCATTTGACTTAGAGTATGTGTGCTTAAGAAAATCTTTAAAAATTCACTGTCAAGCAAAGATATATGGGCAGAGAGGGTCAAATCAGGCTTACCCTATGAACACTGTAATTTTTTAATCATATAATTAAATCTTATTGTCCAATTAATGGAGTTTGATGATAAGCTTCATTCCTTGAACAGCTTAAATTTGTTTTATAACACGAAATTTTTTTCAATTTGTCCTTTGTTTATTATGGTTTTCTCCTTTATCCTTTTTGTACCTAGTATTTAACACCCTGAGTAACCATAAAACACACATACACACACACACACAAAATATAATAAAATGAAGGGTTAAATATATTTTGATATTATTTATCTTTATCTCAGATACTAGATCTAGTAAATATTGGATACCAAACTACCATTAAAAAATTTAAGTACTTTTTCAATAAGTTAAAAGAATAGATTCTAAATATAGCATCAATCGTTTGACATATCAACAAACCAATTTCAGTTTAAGCAAAATTTGATAAGCAGCAACCACTTACTCTGGATCTGGTACAGGAGGGTGGGGAGCCTGTCGGGACTTTTCTGAAGGAATGAATGATGGGGTTATTGCTGACTGTGGAGGAGCTGTGGATGGTAGTGGGGGCAGTGGGGGTGTTGGTGTGCGTCTCTTGTGGATGGGCGAAGGTTCTGCCACAGGAGATTGGATGAGGCTTGGTTCTAAATCTGCTGAAGACGTGTCTGGTGTTGTTGATCCCAGGAAGTCAAAGTTTGACAGAGCTTGCTGCATTGGTCAACATAAACAAAAAGTTATAACATTCATCAGCAGGTACGATTTCAAAGAGAACATTAGCTAAACCTTCACAAGTCTGATGCTTTTTAACTTGAACAGAACATTTTTCCCTTCACTCCCAGCCCTGCGAGGCTGGAATTACAATTGAATATACTGTTTACCTCATGGACAAAGAACGTGTTTTTTCTTTCTTTGCTGAACACATTTCTTAATCCTCAAACGCATCATACAAATTGTAAATACAGACGAATTCACAGCAGCATCACAATTTTATTATCTTGCACCAGTTTTGTACTTTGTGAAAGCTCTTAGCCTAACAGGTTCTCAGGTACAAAATCAGCATTTTTTCAACATTGAAAAAAAGCTCACTTTCCTAAAGGGCATCAAATAATCTAATTATTTGCATCAAATGCTTTTTAAGTTTTGAGAAACTCTAAAGCATAGCTGCCAACTTTTGAAAAGGCAAATACAGATTTTTAACGAGATAAATAAAATTAGTCACTGCAAACCTAGTGGATGATGTAACAGATTAAGTACAGTGATCAGCACTGACTTTAACACGAGCTTAATTAAACGTTTACAAGCTTATCTGTTACTTTTAAGTTATTGTAAACTTCATATAATTTTATCTTATCACAACTTTAAAAAATACTCAATGGCTGATAGCTATGAGCCATCCACATAGCATGTATTTTTACTTCCGATTAGAGGGATACTACCAAATACGTATTTTTTAGCATTGATACGGACAGACGTACTCAGAAGCCCAAATACAGACTTTATAATATACTTGCTCTGTATAGAAACATGAATAGCTTTTATATAAATATATGTATTTTTTTATTTATCCATTTATTTACACATACATCTGAATCTTATCTTATGTATTTATGACTCTGTTAATGGGCATGTCAATTTTTGAATTTCGCCATGAGGGATGAATAAAGTACATCTTTAAAGAAAAACAGAACAACAGGATCAATTTTAACTTTAGATGGATTGTCATCAAACACTACACAGTAAGAATTACACTAGCCAAAGGCTATCACTTAAGTTATTGGACATTTTCACACTCAAATAAAATCAACTCTTTATTGCTGAATCAGTCAAAGCTCATGATTCTTTTTGGCCACCAACAATATTCACAGCTAGCTGAGATAGACCCTACCGTAAATGCTTTTTCAGTGTACTCTAAAATTCACTTTTGAAGCAGGTGGAAAGTATGAACTTGACCTATCAACATCTGAAGAGACTGGGTGTATGGTCGATGTTTCAGTAAGATATATCAAAATTTAAAGGAACCTAAAGAACAGTAGGTTACCTGAATTGGGTCTGATCTGTCATGGCTTGAGTGTTTGTGTGAGTAAGAGTTAGAGTGCTGCAGTGGTGTGGGCATCATTGGAGATAACATCATGTCTTGCTTCTGGTGGCGAGACCTCACTTCCTTCTGAAGTGATTCTTCCCCCACCATTATGCTTCTGCTGCCAGCAGTGACATTCATACTATTTGCTGCTGAGCTATCTTGAGATCGCTTGTGAGGCTCAGGTCTATCAAAGGTGATCTGACCCTCTGGAGGCCCTCCATCTTGAGGTATACCACCTGTAGATACAGAAAAAATAAGAAAAGGATGTCTAAAGTAAAGGAGCACATTAAAAGTATTGCATGCTTTGAAAGGGAAAAGAGGTTCAATTTGACTGGACTTAACAATGGTAAAAACTAAGTACTGCTCATTTGGCAGTGAGAATTAAAATATATAGTTAAATAAGAAAGATCAACAAAACAACAAATCTAACAAACATCAAACATAGTAGTATCAATATTAAATTAAAATTGTACATTTACTTTCAAATAAATAAAACAACAATAAAAATGGAATTGGCATCCTAACAAAATAAATCATATGAAACATTGAGGCATTGACGCACATTCAGGCCAGCAGTGGGAATTTTCAACCCTAAAATTAATAGATCTGTATAGCACTTTTGATAGGTCATACAAAAAATTGTCATAGTCCCATGGTCCAGAATAAATCAAACTTCATGGAACCAAGGACATTTAAAGAATTTTAAGAGATATATGAATGAATGAATGAATATGAGAGAGAGAGAGAGAGAGAGAGAGAGAGAGAGAGAGAGAGAGAGAGAGAGAGATGTGTGTGTGTCTGAGAGAATAAGAGGGGTTTAAAAAAAAAAAAAAAAGAGAAAAATACTATATATCATCATCAAGGCACTTGGTGGGAAATATTTAATAACTGCCACCCATCACTCCATTTCTTACCTGTAGGAACTGTCTGAGAGGGCTGTGTCTGCTGCTCCGCGGTGTCTGAATAATTTGGTACTGACCTCTTCATCAAGCGTCCCCAAGTTGCGACATCAATATTCATCTGGTTTGGCCTCAAGAAATTCTTACCTACAACAATCCAATAATTCTTATTCTGTTAATTTTGCTAAAATACAAGACAGTCTACTGGTAAAAAAATCAGTATGTTTAACATTTTAGAATACTGTTAAATTATTTTGCAACGAAAATTTTTTATAGTCTACTATAGCGCTACTTTAACATTCACAATTCAAAATACTAAAAATCAGATGGACCCCAAAAACATTTCATGAAAGATTGGGTAGGACACGACTGAGTGCCAGCCGATCTAGATCCTAATTTCATAATATATATATATAAAAAAAATTTTCTCCTCTGGTTGGTAAACCTCAGACAATTGGAAGCAGTGTCAGAGCTTTTGACCATGAAGATTCTTTTTATTTCTCAAGACATATGCTATTGATTGATGTGCCTTCAAAGCAGAGCTCTTTGTGAATGAGAATTCAGATTTATATGGTTAGCTGATTCCAGATCCATACAATCTCAAGTCTTCATTTTGCTGAAAAAATTATGTGGCCTGGATAGAAAAAAGATCTAAAAATTATAACACAGGTCCATCAAATAGGCTAAATAATTAAAATTGGTGTTAAGTTTCACCATCTTGTAATAATACTCAATACAGATCCTAAATCATTCTGACAATATGATGTGTAACATTTGCTTTAAGTCTCATGGTTATGAAGTTACTGAGAACATTGTAATCAAACTTTAAAGTAACAAAAACATATAGTGTAACAAATGAATACTCTATAACATTTTACAAAACCTCTATACATTTATAAAAGTGTGAACATTTTTTTTTTCCAATAGCAGGATACTCATACCTTTATGCTTGGGGAATATCTTTCTCTGTCGCTGAAGTTTTGGTTTCCGAGATAATGTTGGATTTAAAAAGGTTATCTGGCACAGAGAGACAAAAGAGAATTGCCAATTTTAAACATCATGCAAAATAAACTTGACATTACATTATTTCATATATATGAAATCCTCAAATTCATTGGGGAATTTTCGAATGTTCATGGAAGCCATGTTCGAACAATTCCCTTTTTAGTACTCGGGTCATGGATTTGCATTTGTGAAAATTTTCATGAATATTTTGAAGTTTGTTAACAGCGAATGGAGGCCTCATATTTTCTTGGTTACTTCCGTAAATTTCCGAGCTTCATGGGGAAACACTTTAAGTATTTCAAGTAGCGGACAGAACAAAGATACCTCCGAACAACCTAACAAATTTGGCATTTCCCAATTCATTTTATGTAAAAACATGTCTTCAAACCCCAGCACTTATCCGATCTCGAACTTTTGATACTTGATCTACGTCTAGACTCTAGGGCTTGTATGCACAATGTGGTAGTTAATTTAGAAGCCCCACTAGACAGCAATAGACGGATCAGTGCACTAGTACCAGGTAAGCACCAACTAATTTAGATGGGTTTTAAAGGTTGTTTACTTTCTCTATTTTCCACCAGACTACGCCAAGATTTATTCATCAACAATGGCGCTCTCTTTTGCAGGCCATTCCAAGATGCTGAGATAGATCTAAAAAAAATGCAGAAACTAATCTATCTGCTGACTTATCCAGATATAAATGTTAATAAAACTTGAATTTCATAACTTATTTGTCTTAGATATTCTTGCTCTATATTGAATCAATATTGCATTCTTAATCCAAATCCAGTCAGTTGAATAAATAGAACTGTGTACCAATTAATATGAACATAATCATGGCATGAAGTAAAGTGGCCTAAAAAAGGAAGATGAACTGGATTTGCACATGCCCATTGGTTCTTACGGTCTTTTAGTGGCGTTTACAGAAGTAAATTCTGTCATTGCTATAAGGAGTCACAAATACTCCTTGTGCATACCCATTTACCCTAGTCTTAGTCCACAGTCTAGCCAGTTTATAACTAAGCTTACTAAAGCATAAACTTTCCAAGTTAGTGCAATGTTGTGCATACCACCCTAGGTCTACATTCACTTGGCGGTCAAATTTTGTTCTAGCTAGGTGTATATTCAGTCTAAAATTGTCCTTCAAATACAATGAACGCTGCTTTTTCCTGAATAATTTTTAACCCAGACAAGGGCTGTCAGTTAAAGCAGAGCTAGATCTAATCCCACCAATGGGCCCGACAAAGGGTTGAGTGAGAAGCTCACTATTGTCAGTCCAACATTCTACCTTTCGAGCTATCTGGTGTCCTAACCGTCAATAAAGAGCTGGTACCTGCCAGCTTTTTTTCACACCCATGTTCTGATTGATTAAGCAAGGGGTGGGCCCAGACAGATTTATCTGCCATCATTACCTATATATTGTACATGTGGAACAAGCCAATCTTGGTTACAATCACCCCCTTTGAGGTAGACATAGCACAGATCAGACAGACAACTGGCGCAAGGTGATTTCAACTAAGCTACAATAAGGTGGGGCAGAAGAAGGGATGTCTTTCTCCCTGACGACTTTGGATAAAAAGGCTAGGCAGCTTGTCCACATTTTAAGGGAGAGAGGTAAGGCCTACTTATTTGAAGAAAATGACAACGGTCCTGTAGAGCATTTGTTCAAAATTTAAGATCTGCAGTCTGTCAAATTTCTTACGAGGCAAACATTTTCTTTCTCTAATTTAGAACTGATTGTTCAAAGAAAACGTGTTATAAATTCAAACTAGTTCGACGAAAATATAGAAATAAGGAGGGAATAAAGAGAGAACCAGAAGGGAAACAGATGAGTTTGAGGAATTTGTGATTTCAAGGGATCCATGTTCGATCTACTTATATATTGCACTAATCTTAATTAGATTTACTTTATCATGCCTTTGCAGAGGATGGCTTGCATAATATTGCATTATTTCAGGAAACAAACATAACAGTTGTAGCATAAAATTAGCATTGTTCCATGGATAATTTAAGAATTTTGCTATGAAAATACATGTTTAAAAAGTCTTGATTTGACAGCATTTCTTACTTTCATAACACTTTTTTTTGCCAGTTATACAGCTTATTATAAGAAGCACTTAAATTTCTTGTTAATACTTTTTAAAAAAAGATTTATCTCCATTCACCTTATTCAAGCAACTGGTACTTTTAGGCCATTATTTGGTAAAATCTTTCACTTATTAGTTCTTAGTTGTTTACAGAGACTAGAATTGGATGCAATTATTTTTTACGAAATTTATGAAATCAGTCAATGCAACCGGCATAGGCCAGATCATAAAAAGGACAAAACCGTGGGGGGGGAGAAAAGGGGCATTCCCTGTCCTCCATCTCGTAATTTTAAAAACAAAAACAAATTGCAAAGAGTGCCATGAGGAACAATTTTTTTAAAAACTTTTGGTTCCTTTTTTATGCTCAGACTAAGGTTCAATGACCTGGTGTAGCCCATCTATAGCCTTATACGCCAAAACTTACTGCTTTCTGCATTTCACTGGCACATCATAAAGCTTTACTCCTCTGAATATACCTTTGATAAAGACATTTAAGCTCAATCAGATCAATATAAATCATGTCTAGAACTTATCACCAGGTTCCACCTGGCCGTGTTTTTTCATCCTTGTTCTTAGCGTCTTCTAAGTTTCTATCAGAGTGGTATATAAAGATTAAACCCTCCACCTATACAGTTACAGCTCATAACAACTGTAGCTGTAATTGTCAAAGCCTTAGAAATATTTATTTATGCTGATATATTGAAGAAGGAGAGAAAGTTAAAGAAAAAAAATAAAACATTAAAAATATTGAGAACATCAGAAGCAAGACAATTCTTACCTTTCCATTTGACAATGCTTTGCGAGGTCAAAAAATAATCCCACCTTGAATTTCAACATTCTAAACAAAAACAAAACATGCCTTGTAGTACTTATATGAATAAACGCCTAGCCTTGCATATGTAAGAAGGGCCTACCTCACAGAAAAGGATGCCTTTAGGCTCAAGATGCAAAGTGATGCCATGCCGTTGATTGTCAAGGAAGTCTTCCAAACGAAGAAACTTAACAGCACACATCTGACGCCAATCTCTCCAGTAAACTGACACTTCCAGTTCTCGGGACTTGGAAACACGATGAAAAATAATAAAATATTCAATGAAGTGAGCAATCAAGGTTTCAAGAACCTCCATCAAGATATCATTTGAAGAAATGTCTAAGCATAAGATGTCAACTCAAAAGCCATAAACTTAAATACTGTTTGCTCCAAGCGGCAACAGGACAATCTACTTTTCATGCAGCAGAAAACAGTCAAAATTTTAAAATAGTATTTTCTGCCTAGGGCAAATTGATTAATACTATAAACTCAAATGAAAGTTACCACCTTTCATGTGCTATAGCTGTGCTATCAGTTTGAAGCATAATTATGGTTAAATTTTAAAACCATTACATCAAAAGTTCATGAGTTAGCGCAAAAAAAAAACAAACACATGCTTCTATATGTTGTTGGTCACTTTAATTTTTTTTTTTTCATTTATATAAATAAGCTGTTAAATTGTAGGAAGTGCGAAAAAAAATTATTTTTCTGTAATTGACTTTGTTCTATATGTCCAAGTTTTAGGAAACTTTGCTAAATTTCTCTGCTCCTGAAATGATGTGTCATCTCTTTAAGTAGTCAGCAAGCTTCGTTTCCTTCAGAGGTGTTCATTTGCCAAGGTAAACGAATCGAAACAGCATCATATAAGCAGGTAAAAGATTACATGATCCAAAGACAGTGTGTATTTCTTCCCGAGGATTCTTCAAGAGAGAAGTGGCCTTGATCATAGTATTCCTAAGAATAATTCAGTGCATTTTCCAATCCCGCAAATGTGCTTTTGTTAAACCTTGTAGTTAAAATTATACATGAACTACATGTGGAAAGATTTTGACACGTCACATTATAGACAAAGCTGTATTTCTTCTATTAAAGGAGATATAATTATTTTTAATTCCTTGAATATTCCTCCACACTGGTTTCCATATAAAATTATTTTTTAAATAATAGATACAAAATCTTTGTGCATTATTGACATTTGTTTTGGGATCTTTTTATGTAATATATATATATATATATTAAAATATAGTCAAATCTTAGTGGAATAACTTTGATTATACCTAAGCAGATCAAACACATCTCAGGAATAGGTAAAGTGGGACACAGTCCGTCTTTTATTGTCAACATTATTATCTGAAGGTGAATATATCTGTAAATGTAAAAGCCTAAATTCAAGATCTAAGTTTTTAAAAAAAAAATTGACTTCTAACTTGGGGAGTGTTTTATTTAAATCTTATTTGTTCTGCATGAAGATTTTTTTTTTCTTTTTTCCCCAGAGATTTAGACTTTAAATAATGGATTAAAAAATGTTCATATCATTTTTTACCTTTTTCAAAAATCAAGAAAAATTATATGGAGACTTAAAAAAGAAATAATTGACTGTTAAAGGGGGTAAGATGAAAAGCAAAAAAAAAATAAAAAGCAAAGAGAGGGCTTCATCAGTCGACTAAAACTTTCATTTGAGGAAGCAAAAAAAAAAAAAAAAAAATTAAACTGCAATATAAAAGATGGATCATTTGATGGTTATTTTTTAAGGACGGTTGAAGAAAAAAAAGAACAACAGCCCAGATAATTATATCATTTCAATAGGTAATGCAGAAAATTATCGATGGCGATTATTGGCCTTTTTCATCCCAAGTTGTGCAGTTTTGGACAATAGAGGCCATTTTTTTTCTCCTCTGGTGCTTCTTTCAATTGCTTGTGATTTCATGTTATAAAAATTACAGCTCTTTTTCATGTAAAATGTGCAACTAGGTCATAATTTATATTTTTTCATCAACAAGTTGACAGCATAAGTTTTGTTAACTTTACATGTGAAGTGACAATAAAACAAAACAAAAAACAAAAAAAAACACCCACAAAAATACACAAACTACAAAAAGTACTTATGACTGTTGCAGTGTTAGTTTATGAAAATTTCTAACACACTGCATTTACCTCTCTTCAATGTCTCAAACATTTATATGGAGAAAGTGTTGCTAAAAAAATTTTAGTTTCATATTCCTCAAAAAACATGGTACCAAATATAACAAGTTCATTGAATATAAACAGTGGCAAAAATAATGCCTGAAAAAGAAACTGCAAGAAATTCAAGATAGCATGGGCCTTGATCTCAGTATAAACTTAACTTAAAAGAGAAAGATATTCCTTTGAAACTGTTATCACATACTGCAAGTAAATTGAGGTGAGAAAACATGAAATTGACTCACCCTATCAAGATCTACCGAGGTCCTAAGATCCCAACACTGTTGACTGCATGGCTTCCATGCTGTCTGAACTACCTGTTGATTATCTAGCTTCAAGCAGCACATAACCTCATCTGGGAACATAAAGCACAACACTAATTAATACAGCAACTTCAAAGTAATGTAATTTAGTTTACACTTTATTTTTCAAGCTCTAACAGAGTAGAGTGCCTAATTCATCCACAGACATAGTTTGAAACTTGCAAATAATCGAAGAAGTAGATCCTACTTACCAGCCTTAGCACTTGTAACAATCAAATTTATTCTTACAAACTATCCCCCTATCCCTCCGAGAGTATACGGCCCAGTAGATCGACCGCAAGTCTACATCTGTAGTGTTAGAAAGGCTGTAAATTGGCCCTGTTTTTAACATATGTAATGGGCTTCTAAGCACTTTGTTTTAATTCAGAAGTTTTCTTCTTTTTAAAATAAGAATTCTACTTTCTTTCCAAAATGAAAGGACGCCATTTCAAAGTTTCAACAGCTATTTTCTGTACCTGTTTTCAGCGGATTACATCCACCAAAATCATGCATTGTTAAAAATGTACGATCATGGATCTGGTCCATGGGGTTGCAAATACTGACTCGAGAACGAGTTTCAGAAGCATTAAAGAGTGATATTGAGGATGATTTTGATATTCCTCACATCGGTGACAACACTGGCAGCAGTAGTGGTAGTGATAGTGAGGGTGAACCTGTTGTTATATCAAAACTAGTGGAAGTGAACTTGCACCTAGAGAAGTTGATTCTGGAGCGGAGTTAGAGGCTGATATAGATACAGATGACTTAGTTTGGAGGATTATGAAAGAGGAGGATAGATCTAGACCTAGATTAGACCCATCTTTTTCTGCCTAGGAAGACAAGCCATACTTCAGAGATGATTGCACTTTTCCACTTTCTTTCAACATGTCTTCTAGACCCAGATATAAGACACAATATAAGTGCCTGAAAAATAAGAATGCATTGGGTCCAAGCCCTAGTAGGGGGTCAGAAGATGATGCATTTTCATTACAAGTAATGCCAAAAACCTATTTCCCAGCACATTTTCTTACATTTATATCAATTTATATTAATTTCAATTCACACTTTGTCACCTTATTTCCGTCCACACCAATACCCAAACTCCCATCATAATCCCACTTGCAATCCTTTTCTTCTAACCACTGCCATCGAAACTTGTTTCTAATTCCATTTTCTATAGGATTCAGGTTGGTCCAATGTTCAGTGAACTGTTCAGTCAACATGAAATCAGTCCAAGATCTAGATCATGATTTATACATCGTCTTCTAATGGTATCTAAATCTCTCTTCACAGATCTACATCTATATTTAAACACTGTTGAAACTGGAGCTACATCTAGATTTACACATAATTAAAATGAAGAATTTTGGCCTCTCTTGGCCTATGCCAACAGGTCGTCATCACAATTCATTTTCACATTTGTACTTAAATTCTGTCACTCATCGTCCGAATTTCAGCTTTGACTGCTGACCTTCACAAATCCGAAGTTGGGTGAAATTCGGGCTCAGCCATAAGTCTGCAATCAATTCGCACCCATTTTAAGCCTTCAGTACCACTTTTTTTTCCACTATAATATTGCCTGTAAACATCCCGGTCCAGTCTCTAATTACAGGTACTAGGAAACAAACCAGATGCAGTTTCTGAGCCTCCTAGAAGTAAGAGCTTGGATTGAGAATCACAAGTAGGCATCAAAAATGGCTAGCAAATGGGGATAGATTTGACCCAGCACAGGCAATATTTAGGCCTCCTAGAAAATAAGGCTCAACAGGCGAAATAGAAGCGCAAGCCAGTCTTCCTCCACACTACCGCTCACAATTGTTGTCAAACCAAGCATGGTTTACATGGGAGGTGTTGACATTTCTGAAAAGATGGAGTGCTACTATGCCTAAGAGACACCTACCAGAAGATATTGGTTAAAAAAATTTCCAAAACCCCATCAACATCTCCCTTCTCAATGCATACCACCTTTGCAGCATGAATGTCGGCACAATCCCCAGGAAGATTTTATCTCTGTTGTGGAGGCCCTATTTTCCTCTAGAACCAGTGGATTACAAGCTGTGCTCCAATCGCCCAATCTCCTGTTTTAGCTTGCCTTCTTCAACTTCTGGAGGGCATGAAGGGGAAAGATTTCTTGTGTGTAAAGACAGATGCAGGGATAAATCCAGCACTGCAGGTAGGAAAAGAACTCCACACTGGTGCCAAGCCTGCAAAGGTTAACTGCCACAAAAAATGTGAGCCACTTCTTGTACATATTACCAACCACGGCCTACAGCACAGGAAACAAGCCAGGCCTGAATGACCACAACAGGTATTTTAATTTTTTTTTTTTTTTTTTTTAACTAATACAATTTTACCAATAAGACCTATTCTGCGGTACTTCGACAAAACGCCTTTAACAGTTTTGACGCGAAAATTTTTTATTCTTTAAATCAATAGGTATTTTCGTTCTCCAACTTATAGCAAAATCTAAGGCCTGAAAAATTCTTTGAATTTGAATAAATTTTAATTTTTTAACGTAAAAAATGCCCTTAGTCTAAAGGCATGCCTCAGTACTTTCACAAAACACCTTTACTTTGACAGAACGCCATTAATCTAAAGCTAAAGGTGTAAATCTTTGCGGTTACAGGAAATGGGGTGCGCCTGTGCTTTCACAAAACGCCTGATGATCATATTTTTTCAAGAAAATGAGGTTTACTCCGGCTAGTGAACCGCCGTTTCATTTATCGCATGAATTGTGTTTGGTCACTGTCTTATCAGATCAATCACAAGCCAATCCTCGACATTCGCCTTTTACCTCTGACATCCTCTCAATAAATTAGGCCTATTTAAATCCAGCAATGAACTGGAAAAGACTCTACCTACAGAGATTGCATACGCTGACGACGTAGATTTTGTTGGTCTGAATTTCGTCGATACGGAAGAAGTACAAAACACCTTACATAAATACAATCTACTGGTCAATATAGATAAGACAGAGTTTACAACGTTGTCAAGAGCTGGAACAGAGTATAAAAATACAAAAAAAAGTTGGAACTCTCATAGGCGACGAAGAAGACGTCGAGAGGAGGAAAAGACTATCCAATGCAGCACTGACAAAGCTTCTAAATGTCTGGATCAAAGGAGATAAGATTAAAAGAAAGACCAAGCTGAAATTATACAGGTCGCTCGTAAAATCAATACTTGTCTACAACTGCGGCACCTGGGCACTGACAAAATCTGAAGAAGAAAAATTAAATGCATTTCATCGTAAACAGCTGAGGAAAGTTCTCAACATCAAATACCCCGTTAAAATCACAAATTTATCTCTTTACAACAAGTGTATTTATATACTTGAGAACAGGTGGCGCCTTTTCGGGCACATACTTAGAAGAAATATTGAAATACCTGCTAATAAATCAATGAACAGCTATTTCGCCACACACGGAAAAAAGTTTCGGGGCCGCCCTTTAACAACACTATCAGTCGTCCTCAACAAAGACCTATCAAGATTACAAGAAACACACTACAACTCACAACTAGGGAAGACCTCGAACACCTAAGATGCATCGCCCAGAACAGACAGCAATGGAGAGAACTGTCGACGAGAATCCGAAAAGCTGCCGAAGCGCCCCCGTCGGACGACTGAGACGCGGAAGGCCCTAAGTCAAGTAAGTCAAATCCAGCAAAAAGCACACTCTGTCTTCTCTATTAAATGCAACATCACTGAAGAATCCCAAATCATTTTAGTATAAAACAGCAGTGAAGCGGTTCTAGATATTCAACGATTGCTTCGCTATGAATCCTGAAAAAAAATTCCAAGATCTGTTCAAAGACCTGATAGCTAGGTAAGTGGATAATTATTTGATTGGAAGATACTTTACAACTTATCATATTTAGAGTGTACCGACTACATTCTTTAAAAGTTATGCAGGCTCTTAACTTGAAACAAAGGGAAGCCTCACAGTACCGTTATGACAGTTCATAAAAATAATAATAATAATAATAATAATAATAATTATACCCCATTTTATATTTCATCTCCTTTTTGCTTCAACGAAATTATAATTTTTTGATTTGTAACATTTTTTTTCAAGGTTTAACTTCAGGTGACATCATTATGTAGGTGTTCTTAACTATGTTTTTCAATATGTTTGAGCTGTTGTGCAAACATAGACAGGTGTAAAAATGACCATATCACAATAGATTTTGATGCATTAAGGATGGACTCATTTATGATAGCAACAATCTTTAGTGCATATATTTTCTAATGCAAAAAGGTCATAATACCCCCTGCTCACTCAAGCAACAGTGAAGATTCTGACAATGATGAACCTTCATTGGTGAAACGCCGCCGACTCCAAAACCTTCAGAAAGAGAGAGAAGAAGAAAAAACCCGTCTTGAGCAGCCTGCATTTACTGGCCTGGATGATGTTCCAGGTCCGTCCAGCCAGCAAGTTCCGAAAACTGTAGTATCAGTTCGCCGCCGGTTGGACTTTTCTCAGATTTTGACCCAGACTACTTCACCTGATGATTCATCGGATGAAAGTATAGACAACCCATTTGCCTCTGATTCATCCAGCTCGGAATCAGAAGAACATGAGAAGAAGTTTGCAGAACTCATGCCTGTGCGCACTCCTTCCACAAAAGGGATGTCTCCAGGGACCAATGATTCTCAATGTTTAGCCAACGAGATATCAAGTTCAGCGCCATCATCTTATGTCACCGGATTAGACTTGTCAGTTCTTCAGGAATTAGCTGAATTCGTTCCCACTCCCCTTTCGCCATTACCGAAAACTCCATCGCGAGTCTTATCATCTTCAGCTTCAGATCTAGCACGAGAGGATCCTGACATCAATCCTCTTCCCCCGCTGCCACCTCAATCACCAGTGCCATCGCAAAAGAAAATTGTAGAAGATCCTGAGAATAATCCTCTTCTGCCACCCTCAGCAAGCGCAGCAACACAATCAGCCGCTACCAATGACAATCGAAAACAAAAGGCCAAGCATCCAATGCTGAGTGCATGTACATGCAAAGATCGATGCTATGAAAAGATTGACCAGAATCATCGAGAAAATCTCCACAATGAGTACTGGGACAATTCTTACAATGATCGCAAGGGTTGGATTTTCAACAACAGTTCTATAATGTCATCGAAGACACCAGCCCCAAACAGAAAACGAAGGGAATATTTTTTTACCAACAAGAATGGACACCATATCAAAGTTTGTGCTGCTTTCTTTCTGAGAACACTTGGATACTCTTCGATTTCAGAGATTAAATGTCTTGAAAAATCATCTCCTGCCGAAAATATCTTTGTGCGCCCTGACCAAAGAGGCAAACATAAACCAGCCCATGCTTATCGTGACGATGTTTTGGAAATCATCAACGAACATATTGAGTCATTTCATCCTACTTGCAGTCACTACCGACGAAGCCACGCACCTCTAAAACGTTATCTTCCCCCAGATGTCACTGCGCATAACATGCACAGTCTCTTTCTCGAAAATCATCCGAACCTGCAAGTTGGATATGATTCGTATCGGAAGCGGGTGGTAGCAAAGGGCATTTCTTTTGCAAAGCTTGGAGTTGAAGAATGCGAGCAGTGCATGGCCTTTAAACTTCACGAGCATTCTCAGCCACAAGAAAATCCTGACTGTGACTCCTGCAAAATTCAGTTGGAGCACAAACGAAATTACGTTAGTGGTCGTATCCACTATAAGAAAGACGCAGAGGAAGATCCCGATGAGGGGACAACCATTTACGTTGCGGCTGACATGCAAAAGGTAATTATGCTACCATCAATGCCCGGTGTCAAATCTTGTGTGAAGACAACCGGCTTGTGGCATATCACGAAACATTCGCGCCTTTAGGTGATCAGCACAGGAAGAAGCACGCCAAACAAGTGACGTCCATTTTGTGGCACAAGGGTATATCTGGTCGCTCTGCTGCTGACGTTACATCTGCCTTCATCAAGTCAATTTCAATGTTGGCTGAGGACGCCAAAGACATTGTGATCTGGTGCGACAATTGCTCAGCTCAAAATAAAAACTGGACTTTATTCACGTCAATTACCAGGTACATCAATAGCAATGCAGGTGTCCTACCAAAAACAGTGACATTTAAGTACCTCAAAACGGGTCACACTTTCCTGTCTGCTGATTCATTTCACGGACTGGTGGAAAACAATATGCGCCGGAAAAAGAATGTCTACAACTTTCACGATTTTGTGACGGTTGTTCAGACATGTGGTGGTGCTCCAAAAACTGTAGAAATGCAGTATCATGATTTCGTCGAGTGGGACAAACGTGTCAGTGGAGGAAAAACTGTAAAGATACCATACCTTAAGCAAATTCAAGAGGCTCAATTTCGAGCAGGCTCAAAGAGTCTTTTTTTTTTTAAATTATTACACGATGATGACGTTTTTGAAGAGTGTGACTTTCTGATGAAAAAGACCCAAAGAGATATTGATTCTGGTTCGAACATACCACAGATCCGATCAAGACCTCGAGGAATACCGGAGTGGAAGAAAATAAAAATCATTGAGTCACTTCAACGCCTCATGCCCGAACCAAAACGTGCCTTTTGGAATACCATCCAAACAGACAACCAAGTCGCCGACCTCACGGAAATCGACATCACAGAAAATTTTTAATAGACTGTTGTAAATAGTGTTTTGAACTAGTCATACATGTATTTAATTTCAATGTTTCCATTATATTTCTTTGTATGTCTCTCCATACGTTCTCCCTAAATGTGCGTTATCTCTAAATTAATGTCCGTATTCTTTTTATTCGAGTTAGTACTTTCCTGGACGTTCTTAATATGTTTATTTAAAACCCTCCTTTACCTTTCTTTTCATTTTTTACCACAATTCCAGTTTAGCGAATGCTTTAAATATACAATCTTACATGTGCATTATATGTTCTATGGAAACACCATATCTTTCTGTGAACATATTTATTCATCATGTCTTCATTTATATGCTATTTCTTAGTCTACTATTGCTCTTTTGTAAAGCCAATAAAGAAAATAAAGTCATCAAATTGTCCTCTACTGCATATTAGACAGTGTAGACAGAGAGATAGAAGAATGTAATGAGGTTTTGACTGGTAAAGGTGTTTTGTTAAAGTAAGGACGGGTGCTAAAGGCGTAATTTCAACTCTCAAAGTGGTGGTAAAGGTGTTTTGTGAAATTATTGTGGCCACGCATGTGCCCTTAGGCGTTTTGTCTAAGAACCTCTGGTTTATTGTGATAAAAATACTATGACAAAACGCCTTTAAGGTTCTAATACCTTTATTTTCAAACTTTTATACACAGTATGTAAGTTGAAATCACACCAAGCCCTTTTTACCTATTTGTGATGAAAAAAAACAGCATCTGATTAACATTTTCGCTAAAATATGTGAAACAAACTAAATTGCGTTTTTCTGAGATCAAGGTTTTTACATTAAAGGTGTTTTGTCAAAGTACGGCAGTATTGTAAAATTGCCTGACAGAAACATTTTGGGTACTGAGGGGATGACCTTCACATTCACCTTTTTTTTTGTGTATTGATAGGCAGGAACCAGGTCTAAATAATTGGTCCATGATCAATGTTTTTAGTCAAATGTTATTAGACCTACACATTTTCTGAGCGCTGAATCAAAAAAATCTAGAACATTTTCTTTTGGGGTAAGAGGCTAAGAGGCTAAATGTAATCAGTCTCTATTTGCATACATTTGGATGGCAGCATTTTAAGGCCAAGGTCAATGTCATCTGTATGCAGACCCTGTCACTCTCCAGGGAAAGAAAATCTGAATGATTCTGTCAAAAAATCTGAATCTACCAAAAAAGATATGAATGCCTCGCTTTATTTTTGCCCTCTACAGCATCCATTACAAAACACATAATGTGATGTTTGGTGAATGTTCATTCATTGGTTTAGCTCTGAACTCTGATAAAAACTAGTTTTCTTAGCTTGTAATTCTTCAATGATGAAAAATTCTAAATAATCTTAAGATCTTTTTTCCATACCTCTTTCAGTTTAAATCAAGTACTCTATGCCTTACAATACTTTTCAGTGACTCAATGAATTGGATGGGATTGGCATTATGCAGCATTTCATGAATTCACAAAGAGCAGAGCTGCCAACCTAGCTCCTGTGGGAAGTGTACATGACTTCAAAAGGCTTACTTTCATATGAAAAGGAGTAATGAACTCCTTACTGAGAGGGTTAAAAAATGACATATTTGGTGTTCTTTCCTGAATTTAGACAATTTTTCTACATGGTGTATAGGCTTTTTTCACACTTGACTCAGAAAATTAAAAATCTAATGAATTTTGCTAAATCCAGCTGTTGAAAACGTAACCAGATAATATTTTATTTTATAAATAATCTGAAGAGCATAATCCACTCTATTGTTCAATCACTTCATTGAGAAACAGGTCAATTTAAGTACAAAAATTACACTGTGACGTTGAGACTAGTTAAGCATGATGTAGCATTTAACTAAGATCTAGATCTAGAATCCAGATCTAAATTCTACATTAGATAAAATGATCAATATCTTGTGCAGATTGTAAAGTTTGCATCCGGATAAAACTTCTTAGGCCTATTATCAGATCTAGATTTTACTTTTCACAGATCTACAATTACTGAGTCTCGTGTCATTTCATCTTGATTTACTCTAGTTCTATTTCTCAATCAATTTTGATAGCTAACAAGATATAGATGAAAAAAGCGCTGTCCTGTAGTAGAAGATAAAATAAGAATAATCCTCTATTGGAAATAACGTCGAAGTCTGGATGTGGAGATAGAGAGAAGGTAGCGCAGATGAATAAATGATACAGTAAACAACTCTGTAGAATCAATATTCGGGATGGTTACAACTACAACATTAATATCAATTTTGAAACCGCATTGATAATATATAATAAAAAAACAATATCAATATAATATAACTTTATCGTTCGTATTTATCCTTTTGTGCAGGCTGTTTGTCGATCTTGTAGGTCTAACTTTAAAAAAAAATGAAAATGTTTTGAATTGTGGAGGTGAAAACTTAGTTTGGAAAAAAAATCGGAATATTTCCTAAATATTCAGATAATCAGAAAAGGACCAAATTTGCACAAAAAAATCAGAATGATTCTAATTAAATTGGTATGAATGGCAGGTCTGCTGTACGTCAAATGATGTCGAAAAATATCTTAATGTTTTAGCCATCCTTTAAGCTTCAAGAAAATATATAGGTTTGTTTTGTGGGTTTTCTTTCCATTTTCAGAGCAACTTCTGTACATGGGGTGCTTCCAGTTTAAAAAAAAAATAACTATGATGCTTAACCAACACATTATTCCTTGATGAGCGATCTGGAAATTACTGAAGGGGTTGTCTATATAACTTTGAGTTCATAATGTAGCACACATGATAAGATACAAAAACATTAAGACAGACCATAAAATCCTCATGATTAAATATCTTAAGATCTGAGAAGAACAGAAATCAATTAAATGGTGATCCCTGAGCACGTACCATAATTGTTCTTTGCTTGTGATCTTTCATGCAATAATCATTTAACACCCCACCCCTCGCCTTAAATATATATATATATATATATATATATATATATATATATATATACAGACCTGCCACTCTTCAGGAAAAAAAAAATCTGAATCTGCCAAAAAAATTCTGAATGATAGCTTAATTTTGCCTTGAACATCTACGCAGCAGACATTACAATACACATAAATAACTTAGTCGTTGATGAATGCATTCGTTTGTATAGATGTGTCTAAAATCTGATAAAAAGAAGGTTTCTTAGCTTGTAATTCTTCCATGATGAATGTGAAAAGTTCAAACTAAACCATACCGCTTTCAGTTTAAATTAAGTACTTTATGCTTTACAGCACTTTTAAGAGGCTCACAATTGGATGGAATTAGCATCATGCAGCATTTGATTAATTCAAAAAGAGCAGAGATGCCAATCCAGGTAGTGTACAACATGACTTCAAAAGATTTATATTTACATGAACATGAGTACTCCTTACCGAAAGGTTAAAAATATAAAGAATGACAGATCTGATTCTAGATATTTTGTACATGATTATTGGCCTTGGACCATATTGATTTTACGAATTTTGTTACATCCAGGTGTTGAAAACTGAACTAAATATTTCATGAGGAACAAATTGATAACCTGCTGGAAATTTGTACTTTAAGTAAATAATCTAAAGAGCATTATCCACTCTATTGTTCACTCCCCTCACTGAGAAACAGGTCAATTTAACAGCAAAAATGACGTTGTGACATTGAGATTTGTTTGGGGTGATTTAGGTGTAACCTAGATCTAGATCTAGATTAGATAAGATTATCAAAATCTCAGATTTTGTGCAGATTGAAAAGCTTGCATCGGGATAATGACTCCAAATGAGAAATCTTATTACAAGATCTAAATCTAGATCTGGTTTAAGGTTACTCTTTACATTTCACAGACCTATAATTAACATTATAGTTTTGTGTCATGTCATCTTGATTTACTCTACCTCTATTTCGATTTAGTATTTCTCAATCGATCCTGATAACTGACAAGATCTAGATGAAAAAAGAGACATTCTGTGGTAGACATTACTATAAATAACGGCGTGTCGGGATGTAAAGATGGAGAGATGGTAAAATGCAGACGAATAAGTGATAAGTAAACAACTATGCAGAATCAATGGTTACAACTAAAATATTAGTACCAATTTCGATACCGCATTTGATAATATAATTAAAAAAAAAAAACAATATCGATATTAGTATAACTATATCGCCCACATTTATTGTTTCGCACAGGCTGTCTGTCACAGTCTGTCCATCTCGTAGAAAAAAAAAAATTGAAATTTTTAAAATCTTGAGGACAAAAAGCAAGTTCGGAAAAAATCGGAATTTTTTCCTAAATATTCGGAAAATCAGAAAAGGACCAAATTTCATTAAAAAATCGGAATGAATGGCAGGTCTGTTTTACTTTCTTTGCATATAGATCTAAATATTATCGCTGTGCAATGGAAGGTTACATATGACTCTTTCAAATAGCTATTTGCCAAGATGCCCACTTGGTGCCAAATTAATGTGTCATTTGGTGATTTTGTAATCCTTGCTGAAATTAGTGCTGAACTCACTACTGATCTCATCTTTGATGTTGTACATTTTACTGCTGCCTCTGCGTAGCAGACTGCGACTCTCTCCAGGGCTTGACATCAACATCTGCAGGCTGTCCTTTCTTCTCTGAGGCATGTCTTCCAGTAATCCTTGCACACCAACCAGTCTGGGTGAAAGGTCAATGGAAAGGAATAAATTAAAAGAGCTTTTTTTCAAATGTTACTTCATGCATTAAAATGTTAAAAGTGTTGAACAAGTGTTGCTTAAGGGGCCATAATTTTCTTTCGTTCATGTAGAAGAGCTATACATCAAATACCTATCACACACTGGCAAAATCTTCCTCTGCCTATAATAGACTTCTAACCTACTTATGCCAATGCTGAATGTCTACCATTAGACCAAAACACCAAACCTGATACCCGACAAGCTGCAGTTCCACTTAATTGAGTTTTTTTTTCTATTTTAGGAATGCATAGCTAGCTGGATTGATTGGACTGCAATGATCCGATATTGTTATTTAAAATCTGTTTTCCATCTTTAATCCATTGAAGACCAAAAACTGTTTAAAACAGGCTTTCCCTCTATACCAGTGTCTATGTGGGAAGTAAATGCAACATCCTCTACAAATAAAATAATGGATGAACTAGCACAATATTTCTGTAAATCACTCAAAAAAATTCTAAATAGTAGAAATAAGACCAACTTTTAGTTTCATGGCTACGTCCCTTCCACATTCAATATTCATTTACAGTACTTTTTTGTCTTTGGTGTAGCTAAAGATCTAGGCATCACGCAAGTAATGTTTATGGTACACACACACACACATTATTTATATATATATATATATATATATATATATATATATATATATATATGGATCTATATGTGTGTATTTGTGAGTGTGTAGTAGCCCAAGGAAAGCATGGAATTGTTGCAATTTATTGTTTCCAGAAATGACCCAAAATAGAAGAAAAATTGACACCAGTCTAAAAACTGGTTCATCGTGCTTTTTAATTATACAACATGTTTTACTATTTCAAGATCAAAATGTGAAAAACTGTCAAAAATATTTTATTTTTATTATTATTTTTTTTTCGTGAAAAGTTTTACCAATTGAGAGTTGCAAAATCGGCCTCAAAACATAGCTTTTCAAATCATTACTTAATGGTCACCGCGTGACATTAAAAATCATACACTTCATAGAGTTCTATACATCATTTGAAGGAAATTTTTTTATCTGCACCGTGGGAGTTGTGTGCTTACGGTTAACACATAAATGCCTGAACAACTAGTGTTACGACAATAGGTACATTTTTAAATCTATGCATTTTTTTTAATTCAAAATGTGTCATCATCATATACTTAAAAATTGTATTTATAATCATAATATTGCTCCTGAATTGTACTTTCAAACATACAAAATAGATAATCTTTTCTAACACTTTCCTCCACTTTAGTCATTGTAACGCATTGTACTATAAGTTGATCTATTCATTTCCTCACCCTTTTTTTGATGCGTAACTTTTGGGTAGCGGATCGGGTAGATCTATGTACATTATCTTATTTGGTTGCATAACGTTTGCATTTCAAGCCTAAGAACTTAGTTTTGTTTATTGAACACAGCCCGCACTTGTATGGTCAAGATTCTTCTCGAATCTCCGACTTAGTTCTAGCATAGTAATGATCTCGTCACCCCTTGTTTACCTTTGTTTCGATTGGTTGCTAATTGCTAATGACGTGTACCGAGAATGTTCTCTTATGATTTATGTAATTCCTTTTTCTCGATGATTCGACGAGATTTTGTATAATTAAGAATCCAAATTATATTTAGTCAGTCAACAATATTGAGTCTACAGTGAGTCAACATCATTAAGTCTACAGTGAGTGGTTGTTTTAGGTCTACCTACAGTGAGTGATTATTGAGTCAACCTACAGATATTGCATAGTCTAGCTCTAATGTTGGATTAAAAAGTTTGCCAATTTTACTTGCGGACTTCAGACTTTTTTCTGCGGACGAGTCGTGTGATTGGCTGTAAATATTTTGAAACCCCTAGACAAACAGAGCCTAACAGATCACCCCCATCATCAGAATCTGTTACAGTCATTTTAAGTCATTTCTTATTATTTTGATTACAGCATTAAAGTCACCAACATAAAAACACTTTTAAGATTTTTTTTGTCTTACTTGGGAAACTTCAGCATTAACAAAAAAAGTCGATCTTTCACTGATTTAAATGTTTAATTTCTGAACTAAAAACAAAAAAACACACTCGCAATCAAGATACGTGTAGAGAATCTATAAATTTTCAAAGTTTAACCCATAGTCTAAACGTAGTCTAACTTTTTAAAAGATGAAAATAGAAAAACATCACATTGTCATCAACGCTGTCATTTATTTACATATATATATATATATATATATATATATATATATATACACAGAGAGAGAGAGAGAGAGAGAGAGAGAGAGAGAGAGAGAGAGAGAGAGAGAGAGAGAGAGAGAGCGAGAGAGAGAGAGAGAGAGAGAGAGAGAGAGAGAGAGAGAGAGAGAGAGAGAGAGAGAGATAGAGAGAGAGAGAGAGAGAGAGAGAGAGAGAGAGAGAGAGAGAGAGAGACAGAGAGAGAGAGAGAGAGAGAGACAGAGAGAGAGACAGAGAGAAAGAAAGAAAGAGAGAGAGAGAGAGAGAGAGAGAGAGAGAGAGAGAGAGAGAGAGAGAGAGAGAGAGAGAGAGAGAGAGAGAGAGAGAGAGAGAGAGAGAGAGAGAGAGAGAGAGAGAGAGAGAGAGAGAGAGAGAGAGAGAGAGAGAGAGAGAGAGAGAGAGAGAGAGAGAGAGAGAGAGAGAGAGAGAGAGAGAGAGAGAGAGAGAGAGAGAGAGAGAGAGAGAGAGAGAGAGAGAGAGAGAGAGAGAGAGAGAGAGAGAGAGAGAGAGAGAGAGAGAGAGAGAGAGAGAGAGAGAGAGAGAGAGAGAGAGAGAGAGAGAGAGAGAGAGAGAGAGAGAGAGAGAGAGAGAGAGAGAGAGAGAGAGAGAGAGAGAGAGAGAGAGAGAGAGAGAGAGAGAGAGAGAGAGAGAGAGAGAGAGAGAGAGAGAGAGAGAGAGAGAGAGAGAGAGAGAGAGAGAGAGAGAGAGAGAGAGAGAGAGAGAGAGAGAGATAGATATATATATATATATATATATAGAGAGAGAGAGAGAGAGAGAGAGAGAGAGAGAGAGAGAGAGAGAGAGAGAGAGAGAGAGAGAGAGAGAGAGAGAGAGCTGTTGGATGATACTCCTGCCCAGTGCCAGTCCCTAAGTTCAAACCAGATGTTGCATACTGTGCTAGCAAAATAATGAATAGGACATTTCTAGACTGAAAGACCAATGCATTTTTTGGATGTTTTCAATATGTACATTGTGCTGGGTAAAACAGTAAGATATACTACTAACACATTACAAGGCCAGTGTTGTTACATCCTCATCAAAGATAAACCTGATGCAGCCTTATGGCAATGAAGCTAGTGAATAATTTATCTTATCACACCAGTGGACGTCATTTTTGTCAACATTCTTCAACAACTTTGTTGGTATTAAGTAATACCAACACTTCCCCTTTCTGACAGTCACTGCATAGCTTTCAGAAGATATTCAGTGATAACTTCATGTCCAATAGCTTAAAAATTCTACAAAGCTCCCCCTACACAACTCCTGGTTTGGATGCAAAGAGGCAGAACTACATATGCAAGAGGATCATAGAGTTTGCTTTGGACCCACACAAAAATGTAATGGCACCCAAACAATTTTTCTTCGTGGCAGACAATGAAAAGGATGATGACTTGGACCTTCAACCTCCTCCCAAAAACACTTAAAAGAGAAATACAAAGACTTAAAAAAAGTCAGCACTTTTGTAAATGTATCTTGCTACCTGATGTGAAATTTTGGACAGTTTACTCCTCCCATTTCATTAAAATTTTGCTGTATTGTCATTGAAAATCATTGCAAAATCTTTGAGTGTGAGGCTGTTTTTTCTCAGTTCGCAAGTTTGTATGAGATGAATCTTTCAAAATTCATTGAGAATTAACTGAGAAATTTTAAAAACTCAAAACCCCCACCAAACAGCATAAACTAAAATTTAAGAATCAATAAACATGCTTAAGTATACTTTCCTTGTTTTCCGCCCTTTTTATAGGCCATTACACATATACATATATATCCTAACAAATATATTTATCATATTAAGGTTTTCATGTTTTGTTCATTCAAAAACACCATGAGTATAATTATCAAAGTAGCTGCACTCAACTGTTTCAGAATCAAATTGCAGATCTGGCATAACACACCTACCATTTTACAATAGTTTATTCAAAATGAAGTGGATTTTAGGCCTATTTATATTGATTTAGAATTTCATTTTTAAACCTGTTTCCATCGATGAACTTGCATCCCATAAGTAAGAAGGCCACTATGATACCTAGACAGAGCAATTATGCTCTAAACACTGACTGACTTAGCAGTTGGGGTGTGTAATAAGTATCTATAAGACCCATTGCTAAATAAGGCATATCTGTATACGTCACCGCAGTACTTGAGCCATAACATTATATCTAAACTACGGTTCTATTTATAATTTGGCATATTTATTAAAATGTAAATAATCAACAGACATGCATACTTTTACTTTGATTGATCAATTGGTTTTTGTTTTACAGACTTCTAAACTATGAAATCAATACTAAAATCAACCATGAAATAAACCTAACAGGAAACTGCATTGCAAAATCATTTTAAGAAGGCTTCAAAGGTTACTTTTCTCTCCTGAGACATTGGAAGGAGTGCTGCCATGGGCTCAAATGTTTTTTTACTGAAAAAAATCATTGATTATGTCTTACAGGTGTTTTAAAAATTCCTAACTTAACATAAGATTTTCTCGTCAAATACACCTAGGTGTTTGAATCTACCAAAATCTAATACATGTCTAAGAAACTAGCTCTTTTCTTTTTAAACTATGGCGAGGAATTCAGTTGGGTTGAAAAATAATCTTAAAGCCCCCAAAAATAAGTGGTTGGAGGTTGAGTCTAGTCTTAATATCGCAAAAGTACATTTTTGTGTCAAAAACTGTGAGGAAAGTTAAACGAAAAAAACAAAGCGGACAAAATATTAACAGCCTCATTTTTTTATTTGCAAATTCTCTGCATATTTTCTCACTTTAAGATTTCAAAGTTATTTAAAAAAGAGAAAAGTTGTTTTGGATGTTAGTTCGCCTTGTCAGATATTACTTTTGAAAAAAGATCTCACGAGACATGATGACCTTTCGCATTTTTCGCGTCAAACTAAGAACGGCTCTTGAGAGTTCTTCCGACCGGTAGATCTACCCTGCATAACATCGCATTCAAAGTCTCTCAAATCTATCTTCACAGGTGAGCTTTGTTTAAAGATAGTTTTTTTTTTATTTCGCTATGATTTCTTTTCTCTTTTCATAACATTAACTTGTTTTTGGTTAACTTACTAAAGAGTCAAGGAATTGACTATACAGTTATGGCGTCTCACTCGTCATTTTTGTGTAAGTTATTTGGAAAATGTAGATCTAGATAATTCATCCCAAGAAAAGGCATCCATCAAGCTCTGCATAGTTGTAGTCTTTGTAACTTGGAAAGTATTAATATAAATTTTCAGTTTTTCTTATTGTTCTCACAAATATTAGGATCTTCTCTCACTTGACACGATTTGACAGATTGAAATCAAAACGGAAACTTCCCAGTGCTGTCTCAAGTTAAAATTTTTGTGTCAGTTGGGAGCACAAAATGAAACATGGGAACGGTTCATTAATAATTCTTTTTTATGTTTTCATAAAATATTATTTTATTTACAACCACTATCCAAGTAATAAAAGAAGTTTTAAACATCATTTTGAGTAATTTTCAGGTCATTGATTAACTTTCACTTTCTAAAAAGCCCTTGATATGACTGTTTTCATGAGAAACCATATTTTTCGGAAAAGTTATGAAAAGGTTCTGATTTAAAGAAAAGTTATGTCTTTTTTAAGATGTGTAGACAATAAAGCTAGAACAGATCTCCTAATCTTTTGAAATTTATATTTAGTTTTAGAGCCAACATGTTTTGTGCATTTATTAGAGCTGTGAGATAACTTTTACAAAATTGAACAGGAATAACTTCTTTGTCAATTTGTGAAAGTTTGATAGATCTAGATCTAGATCTAGTTTTTGGAGAAGTGCAGGATACCTGCATTTTTCATTTTGTTTTCTTTTGAAAAGATCTATGAATAATACTACGTGGCTTTTATATCTACACATGTTTCAGTATTCACAAGGTTTAAAGAGAATATGCTGACAAACTTTCCCAGGATTGCTACAGGACATTGTTCTCTTTGAAACTGATTTGGCTAAATCAAGCAAAATGAAAATTATAAATATCTAGATCTAGATCATAATGAAAAATCCATATATGAGAAAATTGTATCAGTCTATGACAGGAAAGAATTTGTTTTTAACTCATTCAAGAGTAAGATTGTTCAAAAAATATAAGGGGCAGTAAAATGTGCTTGTCTTTTTGTGTAAGTGAACCAATTCCAAGATTAGTAAATGAATTATTATATTTTCTCTCCTGCTTCATTTTTATAAAGTGTGCCAAAACAGCAACTTAATTTTAATGTTTAAATATTGATAACTTAAAGGTTTTCAACAACCTCTATCTAGATCTAGATTTAGGTGCAAACTTTCAAAGGATTTAATCTATAGAGCAAGGTTCTCATCATGTCAGATAGCCACCATTCCTGAAAGTAGTGCAAGTTCCTATTTCTGGAAATTAAGTTGTTATTTTCAAATATTATTTCTTAAAGTTTATTATATTAGTTGTTGGAATTAAACAATGACAGATTTGTAATGTTTTAAGTACCGGTATTGGGAGATATTTCCTTAAGTTTCTGTATGGAAACAACAATGTTTGGTAGTAGTGGTACAGTTGTAATGCTTATTTCACAGTCTAGTTGTTATTTCTATGGATAGAATGAAATGCTTTTTATAAATTTAATAAAATCCACACACCGGATACTGTTTGTTATTAACATTAAGCCACTTACACCGTTTCACAAGATGAAATCTATGAAGCTACCTCTTAACTGGACAATATGGTTAACAATAATGGTTTATCACGCAGGACAACTTTTACCAAAGTAGAAGGAGATTTTGAAAAAATTTTTTTTAATTTTTTATTATCCAGATGACAGATGACATCAATCATGCAGCAGACAATAATACAAACCCTTTAAAGTGGTTACCAGTAAGAATTCTATTCAAATTTTCCTCTTGAATAATCATTCAGCATTATTTTTTGTCTAGATATTATGAAGAATATTACATTTACCTTTTTGACAAACAAAATTTTTGTCTTTAGCACAAGTAATCAAGAGGTCCAGGATTATTTCACTTCCATCTATTCTAGTTAAGTGTAGCAGTTATTACTGGTATTTGTTAGCATAATGTATGATAGTTATCCATTTTAGAAGTTTCACAATCAAAACAGCTCTACTCCACCTATAGTAAGAGCACCACAGAAAATTAAAAGGTCAATTTAATTACTATAACATCCCTTCATGCACAGAATTTTCCATTTCTTTTTTATAAAAACATCACTTGGAGGAGAAATTATCTAGACTTGACTCCTCCCATTTTTTTTTTTTTTTTTCAGTTTCTGATCAAGTGTTATTAGTCCACAGGCTAAAAAGAATCTAATCCTGATTTTCCTCTCTAGAATTGCTATTGCATGATTTTAGATTTGTCTTTAGAAAACAATTTAAGCCGTTTACAATGGTACCCTTCAATAGTCTCTTTTTTTTTCTTTTTCCGTGAACAGTTTTTCATGAATTTATGGCCAAAGAAAAAGAAGCTTGTTCGTCCAAAGAAAGCATCCAAAAGCCAATCATCAGACTGAATACATTGTCAGATGCTGAAAAATGGGCAGCCTATTGCTTGAAGCAGAAATTAATGGTAAAGAATTGTTGGGACAACTTAAAGCTGGAGCAGGGGGAGGAGCAAAAGATAAAAAGCAGTATGACTATGAGATACAAATTATAAAAGTCAATAACTCTACTTAAGTACATGTATGTGCCTGAAGCTGAAAATATTCAGATTGAATATTACAAATCATTTACATTGTAGTTGTGAAGCTGAAATTTTAATTTTATTTGTTCGATTTTTTTTTAGTTGAATCTACAAAATATGTTTGTTGATACTGTTTACAGAAATGCATAGTATATGATTCAAATTTAAGGTGGTGCCCTGATAGCTGAGGAAAAATTCTTTTTCAGTTCTGTTAACACTTTTGATTTTTAATGCATATGATTTGAAGCTTTTAAAATTAACTTATCAAATAGTAGTTGCTACCAGGCTTCTCATTTCATCTGGGATGCAAGACATATTACATGTTTAGGAATCAATGAAAAGCCCAATTTAAACACGCCTTATCAAGAACATTTCTCAATGCAAATTAGAATGATGAAAGGTCAGTTGAAATGCATCTGATGCTTTACATCATGAATGAAATTTTATTCTTGGTGGATGCAAATTGTATGAAAAAATACTTATGTGACTAGTTTGGTGTATGCATAGTTCAATCTCATTTGATTTAAATAAATGTGTACTACATAAAATCATATTTTAAATAGGAGTTGTAAATTTTCATGCTATAATCCTAGCAATTGTATGTGTTTACAAAAAGGACCATTCTTTGCAATTTTTTTAAAAGAAGGGGAAATATCAAATTTGATGAAATGATTATCATTATGATTTCTAGCTATTTATTTCTGTATGACATACATCTCCTCTTGCTTGAATTCTATGTCCACTGCTTGGACAGTACTAATGTGTGCAAAATGCTTGTTTTTAGATAAAAGAGCAATGTATTGTCTACAATAAAGAATACAAATAATTTATTTTGATTTTCATGATGCAACATATTTTCAATAAACTTTCTTTGCATAGTTCTTTATTTTCTTAAATCTTGGACATGATCAGTGTTATGGAATTTGTTAAAGAGTTGCAGTTCATTGTTTGTTTATCATTCTTTCCTTTGTTCATTTTTGACTTGACAATTTTTCATGAAAATTAAAACTTAACAAAGATATTGAATAGAAAATAGAACCTCTTACATTAATTTTTTTTTTAATTCATTCACAAGTCTCATTCTTGAGTAGTTGAACTTATTAGCAGGGAGTGGCGTGACTTCTTTACATTTTGTTTGGTTTTTTTTTTACATACATTTTTTGTGTTTATGTAGTTTTCATAATAACACAGTATAATGAATAGAAGGATACAAATAATTTTGAACACATTCCCAAACAATAACCCTGATGGATAGGCAATTTTAGACTAAAGAAACATTACATGTAGTACATAATGATAAATTTATGAGTCTGTGGAGTACTTCCAAATAGTACGGGGTCTGAGATTTTTTATAATATACTCTTACAACATATAATCCTTTAAGGAAAAAAATTATTTGTTCAATAAAGAATGCTTTGACTATGAGCGCTTGAAATAGATGTTTTTTTCGTGTTATTTTACGTCTCAAGGGCAATTTCTGGCTGGAATAAAGAATAAACATCTTATTTACGCTTTTATCCTAAATTAAAAGATTATTGCAACATTTTTTCCCTTTAAGTGTATCCAAAATATGACTATTTTTAGAGTCAAATATCAATAACTTCGTTTAAATATTGCGTAATCAATCAAGGGCAATAACTCTGTCAATACTGAAGTGTTTATATAAAAAAGTATATGATATCTTCAACAAATGTCTATACTACAACTTTGCTTCTTTGAGTTCTGTAGAAATGTCTATAACTTTCAAGATAAAGGCATGCAATATGGGCCTAAAATCATGATAGATCTAAGCTACCTGTGTTTGGCAATGGGTCATATTGTCATGTATATTGTAGTGTATAGTGTTTACCAGAAAAAAATGCCCATATAAATTTGAAATCTTCAAATCCAATTAGGCAGATTTTTATTTTTTGTTTGTACCCATACAGTTCTAAAATGTATGTTTGAAAGCATTTTTACAAAGATTAAATTGGGAAAGTACAGAATTAACTCTTTTCCATTATACTCTTTGCAAACCACAATGTGAGTTGAGGGTAAAAATGCCTTTATAAGCAAGCTACAGACTAGATTCTCCATTCACATAATTGCTTTTTTTTCCTTTTGAGTATGACTATTTTCAGGTGTTACTGATTGATGCATCCACAAAAAGTAAACTGACCGTTAGTTACTGTCGTTTTCTTCTTTTTTTATAACATTTTTACCTGACTTCCAATTTTCCTGTAAGTGCAGCTGGCTTGCTGAAATAAGACACATCATTGCGTCTACCTAGTGATGAGAATCTGCCAGGGGTGATATAGGTGTAGTTGATGAGCTCGTCCAGTTCCTCCTTGAGATGCTTGGCTCTGGGAGAGTCAGGGTCCATCTCTGTGAGGCGCTCCTCAAGAGACATTCGCATCAATTCCAGTTTCATGCTAGAGTCACCCAATGTGGTCTGAGCCTTAAACAAACAGATATATGTTAGTTTAGTCTTGCACACGTCTAGATTAACAGAGGATTTTAAATTTTGAAAAGAAAATATATCAATTACTAGAATCTTTAATTGAAGAAGTACCAAATCAGAATAAAGAGTTATAAAAAGCTTTAAAAGCCTTATACATTTTTTAAATTAAATAAATATTTCAAACAAATTGTACGGCCAACTCAGCTATTCATTAAAAAAATTTTTAGAGTGCAAATATTTTATAAGAGATTCAGCTTTTGTAATATCTTGTCAGAACTAGCTGAATGACATCTCAAATCTCAACCTCCTAAGGGATTTGATGTAACTTTGATGATATTCACATACCACAAGATCATCATCGAAGACATATTGTGTATAAGTAAAATTAGTATTGAAACAAAAGTGCACTTTGAGCAGGATGTATGGTAAAATCATAGAAACTCTACTCTTGTTCACCTACCAAGCGTTAGAGCATTATAAAAAAAAAAAAAAGAAAATAACGAGCCTGAGCCACTCAATTCATTTGCATTTGGGCACAATTGTATTTTATTCTTAAGTAAAAAAAATTATACCAAAAATATTGTAAATCAGTCAAAATATTGTAAGTGATTTAGGGCACAACTACATTTTGCTTTTCAGAATTAAAAATTATGTCAAAATTAGTGAAATCAATTTTTTTTTCTTAAGTATGATGATACTAGTGTATTCATTTATTTAGTGAAGAATATACCTAATGATTACAGAGATCCATTTAATTCATGTACTACATTGATCAACATTGTCAGACAATCAGTGCCTACTTCTCTGAGAGCTTTCTTATCCTCTGACTTGGAGTTTTGTAGTGTCCTTATGACATTTCTAGCACCCTCCGATACAGCTGACTCTATTTTGACATGATGCCTGAGCTCCTCTATCCTCAGCTCAAACGGAGACAGAAGTTCACTGTTCTTTTGCCCTAGATATGGACATAGAGAATTGCATCCTTTATTCTGATTGCATTGTACATGTTAGCTTTCTGTTGGAACTAGATGTAAGTCCAGTTTCAGCAATCATAAGATGTGTGTGTATTTTATATATTGTTTTGATGTCTTATTTGTAGTCATTGTGCAAAAAATAGTTTTCCTTGGTTGAATTCAATGAAACAACCATCATTTTTAGACATTGGCTTAATTAGTGTGAATTACCTCAAGAAGCAAAAATTAATAAGTGACCTTTTTCCACTGATTTGCTGAGACAAGAGATACATATTGTCGGTCATGGACAATCTCTTCATTCACCAGCAAATAACCAGGAAGACACCATTCATTATGAAATCACTTGATTGCTTACTTAGTATATATTTCTGAAAAAATTTGGGCAAAAGTTTTTCATATAAACCCTAACCTCACCTTGTCATAAAAATTGAAGAGATATAAAACTATAAATAGTCCTAGTTATAATTATACAATGTGACTGAATTCCCAACCCATTACTGTTTTTCTAATTTTGAAATTTTGTAAAAAAAAAAAATTTCCCATTATTGCCAGTAAAATATCATTAAAGAAAAAACAAACATATCTCACCATCTTTGGAGCTGATCTCCCCTCCATTGTCCTGACTGACTTTGAGCATCTGTATGCGAATAATTTCAATCTTAGTCTTTGCATCACTGAGCATCTGTTGAGCCTCTGCCAAGAGTTTTTTGTCTCGAGATGAGCCAGAACTGTACATTGTTATCATATTTTCAGCTCCATTCTTCACCTGGCAAAAAGAAAAAAAAAACAGAAATAAAAGACTGAAAGTTTAAAAAAAGGGATCTCTGATCACATTCTCAAAGTCAAGGGAACAAAGTTTAAATGGCTTGTCAATGAAAGCTCATACATCTCATACAAATAAAGGCCCCCTGTTAAGTCCTTCAAAAAAAAAAAAACTGTCTCCTAAACTACTTTTCATGATATAACTATAGAAATTTTAGAATTGGTTGAAAAAAAAATTTAAACCCTATTTCTCCACTTTACCAACCTTGCCACTTTGAAAATAAATGCTTTGAGATTTTGACATCAAATAAAAGAAGAAAAAAAAGGGGTGCCTCTTTTAGCAAAAAATGATTAAAAGAATTAAACATTTCACTCCTGTGAACAGGTTTGTAGAAAACACCAAATATACGCTCTTTCAGCCCATTCCTTTAAAAAGTTGAGAAAATCCATAGCTGCCAACTTTTGAAAAGGATAATACAGATTTTTAGCCTGATAAATACATTTTCTCTCAGCTAACCTAGTAGATCTTGTAGCCTGGTAAGTACAGTTATCAATGTTGAATTAAGCACAAGCTTAATAAAATATTACAAGCTTAAGTTGTTACTTATTAGTTATTTTAAACTCATTAAATTAACAAATGCACCTTGGCCTAGCCTTCCCTAATAAATGTGTTTTTCTTGATTTTCATCTGACAGTGTCAGCAACATATGTACAACACCTGCATGTGCTGAATATATATTTCCAAGATGTTATCTAAGCTAAAGCTATTGGCTTTGTTTAGTAAGGTCTATCTTTAACTCCTTCCTGATTTTGTTTGCTTTTTCAAGAAAGAAGGGCTGAATTTGGTGGAATTACATGGCACAGCTGTAAAGTCTGATTTTGCTAAAAGCAAAGAACCTTGCGCAGAGGTGCCTACGGTCTGGGAAAACAAGGGAAACTCCTTAATTTGTTGTATCCAGGACACCTGAATTTACCCGCGCAATCCCCGATTTTTTTATTTTATTTCAACATTTAGACTGACCAAACACATTCGGTTATTTTCTTTTTCTTTCATTTCGGGATTAGTGTGACCCAAAAATAACAGAAAAATAAATAAGAAAATACAATTTTACAACCATTACGATATTTTTCCATCAAGTATCAACCTGTACAAGGGATTAAAACTGGGAGACATATTATACCAACCTTGTGTACTTTTGTTAATTATTTATGTTTTCAATTCCAATATCAAGATTTGCATTGCAGTTGAAACCATCCAAAATATTGGTGCCATAGAGTTGATTAATTTGTTTACTTTATCCAATATTCGTTCGAAAAACATTGTTCACTTCATCTTCACACCATTATTTCCAACAAAGGATCAATCTTATTTCTTCATCTAGGCAGTTTTTTTTTTTTTTAAAGTACATTATTTAAATCTAGTCAATTAATAATATTAATTGCTAGATCTAGAGTAAAGCTAGGTAGATAATCAAAACCGGGCATGACATGAGACTATTATTAAAATAGGTCATTTTCATTCTCTTTTTTTTTTTGTGCTCAGAGCTGAGAAAAAGGAGGTGATTTTCATTCCAAGGCAAATAATTATTAATCTAGATCTAGATCTAAATGTTAGGTTATTTTCATTTTACATGCAGAACCTAATGAGATGTTCTAGACCTAATCGATATATATCATCATTCTTCAGCTCAAATGTCTTTTTAATAGAAAAGATGAAGATAATGAGAGCAGTGCTCAATATGTAAGCGCAGCCAGAATATAGGCCTTTATGTAGGCAATACTCTGATGAGTTAACTTTTCAGCACCTCATCTCATATGAGCCAATAAATTCAGAAATCTGTAACAACTTTGGGGGAACACAGCTGTTGATGAGCTACAACAAGTCTTTCAACCTCTTAGTCTGAGCACAAATAATAAGAGCTAAATCAGAGAGAGAAAAAATTTTCCACAATCATGGCTCTTTGTACAATCAAATTTTGTTGTAGTTTGGGCGGGAGGGTAAAGAATGCTCCTGCCTAGACCTCTCGTATTTACTGATTTTGAAAAAAGTTCAGTAAGAGACTGTGTGTCCAGTTCTCATCCCTGTTACTATTATTCCTATTATACTTTAAACCTAGCTTATTTGTTTCCAACAGCTGTGTGGCTGTGTTTATCAGTGCTTAAGTGGAATTAACAAAAAATGATATCGCTTTTTAAAAACTAGAAAACTGTCGTTTTTTTTTTAATTAGAAAACTGATGTCGTTTTTTAGAAAATAGCTACACCGCCCTTTGGCCCTGATTTTGCTAAAAAAATTCCCTGATTTAGGCAGGTGGTTTCCCTGAAAGGCATAGGTTGGGGTAAGCACCTCTGCTAAGATTTCTTTCCATACAAATAGTACCATAATTGTATTTTTTAGAACAGAAATGGACAGAGGTACTTGGAAGCCCAAATACATTATACATGTATTATACTTACAGGTTTGCAGCTATGTAAATCAACTAAAACCTAAATGAACTTATAAACATCTCATTTCCCATTGCAAACAAACCTTAAGCTCAATGTCCATCTGTTTCTTGAGTGACATAAGCCTAGGATTAATACCTGAGCCATCAACAGCATCATTATTCCCCTTTTCTGGAGATTTTATGTGATCTGCAGAAACAAAAGTAGTGGTAAACACTATAAAATGAAAGAGTCACAGAACTGCCCTTCACTTTTTGGCCGGTGCCCTTATAAATCCAGCTTGCCTGAAAATACTTTCAAGGATTTACATACACCTATTAATCTGCTTGCAAAGAAAGAGAAATCTGTCAGACACATCAGTCCTAATAAGTGTAACATCAGAAAATCAAATTGGAAAAAAAAATACTTGAAGGTAAATAAAATTATCTTTTTCACAGGAACTTACAAATGTAATATCTATACAAAGGCTTCCAATAACTTTATGCAATATTTTCCATTCAGAAGCACAGTGGAATGTATGGTGTATTTTGCAAGCCAACAATTTTGAATTTAAAAAGAGCAAACTTTGAACAGACTCATTGGGACTGAGTGTGTGACATTAAAATCAAAATTAAAAAGCAAGTTGGGTTAAGCAAATGCCAATTTTTCTGCTAACTCAAACTTCCAGTTCGAGACCGGGAATCCATAATTTTTTTTTCCTCAAAACATTTTGTATCACCATGCCCAAACCTGCGAGTAAATTTTCTCCAAACACTGACTGCAAGGAAAATGCACTGCACAAAATATGCTAGATGCGATGACTGAATGTGAACATATGACTTACTAATTACTTTTTGTTATCTTCCTGCACAGATGTTAATGAATTAAAATTAACCTTACATCAGTAGTGGACAGGAACCTTGCCCTAGCTCACTTTTAAAATAAACGTCTTCGTATGCAAAGCTTCACGATCATACAATGTTCAGAAAAATTAATGCATCAGGAAAATAAAATGAGTAGACCATAGACTTTAGTATTGCTAAGTTCTAATAAGGCATGTTTGACAAATATTCTCTTAAATGATCAATTTAAAACAGTCATAAATTTTCACAAGTTTTCTTGAGATGTTACAAGTCAAACTCTTGAGTAGATCAAGATTTTTTAAATTTTCAGAAAAACTCTTTATGATGTAGGTCCCATTATGTTCTCACCACGACGATGCCCCATGTCCTGTTCTGCAGGTGTGCCAGATCCACAATTGACAAGGAGATAAGCATTGAGTTCCTGCAGCTCATTGTGAAGCTCTTGTAGTTTGGTGTTAGCTTTTTTCACTATACTACTCACATGCTGTATGGTCTTCTTGTCATTGGAAGCTTCACGCAGCTTTTCAGCTCCTTCCTGTAAATTTTATATGTTACAATTCAGAACAATAGAGGACATTAATGCATTATTTATGGATTTTAAAATAATATAGGGCTTCTACAAGAGTTGGGTTCCGTTAGAAGGATCAAAGCAGACATACATAGTTTATTGCTTGTGGGGGAGGGGGGGGGGGGAGGGGGAGGGAGGGAGAGAGAGAGAGAGAGAGAGAGAGAGAGAGAGAGAGAGAGAGAGAGAGAGAGAGAGAGAGAGAGAGAGAGAGAGAGAGAGAGAGAGAGAGAGAGTATAGAAAAATCAACCACAAACCTAGATCTAGCTCGAGACCGACAAATAAGACGAAAGACATGAAAACATTACAACAGATGGAATGAACAGGGATCGAACCTGCGCCTCGATGCGGCACCCATCGCCTTGCCGAGACAAGACCAGGCACTTAACCACTGAGCTATCCACATCTACAAAAATAGATGTTTCAGGAACAGTGACTTTCATGCTGGCTTGAATAGACTAAGAGGTTGAACGATCAAGTCCATATTTTTACAGGACATAAACAAACTAGCCTCTAACGGATTTTAGAAAGATGCCATTTGACTGAAAAGCATAAATGAATATAGAAATAAAGAAAGCAGTCAAACAACGTTAGAGGCTGAGACAAACGAAGCTAGATCTAAGGATCTAAAGATGCAAGTGACTGAAAATAATGAAATAAGTAGTATAGAAAAATCAAGAGAGAGAGAGAGAGAGAGAGAGAGAGAGAGAGAGAGAGAGAGAGAGAGAGAGAGAGAGAGAGAGAGAGAGAGAGAGAGAGAGAGAGAGAGAGAGATTGATCTACCTTGATCTTCATCTCCTTGCGTATCTCTTTCTTAAGGTATTCTTTGACTTCCTCCAGCCTCTGCTGCATGTCTGCCTCAGAGATGTCAGGCTCAAGGCCAAGGCTCTGACTCAACTCATGGTACGAGTTGCTTCCGGCACCTCCCTGCAGAGGTAATATTTATAAGATATATTTAACAGGCATCATGCATTGCGGAATTTACTGTGCATGTCTATACTATTGGTTGCTACAAGCTTTAGTCTTTCAGCTAAAGTAAAATAAACTTCTGAAAAACTCCATAGGGTATTAAAGTTTCTCTTTATTTGGAAACACAAACAAAACAAAACAAAACACAAAATATATTGGCTGCAACCATCCCATGAGGGTGATAGTACAGTAACTTGCTGCTCTTGAACTCTTAAAAGACTGAAGTTTTTCATGAATTCAGTTGACTATAAATCTCTAAATGAGGACTTGGAATAAAAATGCTGTTTATTCTTTTCATATCATACTCATTTTTTATAATATAGTTCAGCCTCCAAAACTGTTTGTTACTGATGCTCTCGTATTCCAGTTTATTTTCTTCTATTCAAAAAATATTCTTATTTCATTACACTCATAGTTGTCACTTCTTGTTCTCCTCACTAGTTTCCACTGACACCAATTTTCGATATGTGTGATAATAAAAAAAAGGTCAAAGCAAATACAGGGGAAAAAAACAAAAAGAAATCAATAAAAGAAAGCAACTTATGGCAATCTTACTATGATCATGAAAAACGAAGATGAGGATAAATGTGGTCAAATAGAACAATTACTTCAGTAGCACCCTTGAAAAAAAAATGAGCAAAAAATAACACTCCAAGCAAAACCCAACAGTGGAGGGAGGAGGTAACAAAAGTTTTTGTTCTCAAGGTTTATCTGGCCTGCACATTGCACATAAAGGTTAGATCTATTATTAATACATAATCAATTATTCCAAATGGGTAGAAGGGAGAACGATACAAATATGGCTATGAGTGGAAGCATATCCTTAGCAACACTGAAAACCTATCTTAAATTATGAGAACTGGCGACGGAGGATTGCAGTTTTCAGATCTCTGAAAACTTTGCAACATCAATGAATACAGTTCTTAATCAGGGATTCTGAGTCAAGGTATAGATTGAATGCATCCAATTTGTACAAAATTCTTAAAAATCTTTTTTTATGATACAATGTCTCTCACTTTGTGCTTCTCCCAAAAATGTCCAATTCTGAATAGAAGGCAGACAGCTTGTTGGAGTACCATTATCCTTGGGTTAATGGTTCACCAATGATGGCCGCACGAAAAGTGTGAAAAGACCATTCAATATTCAAAAATTTTAAAGCTTGGGATGAGATGACTTTCAGTTTGATTTTCAGAAATAGACAAAACTTGACCTAGGCGAATTTTTTATTACAAAGCTACTAATACAGGTAAAGGATTTACTGGCAACCTAGACAAGAAAGTGATAAACTTGTTACTACATTAAAAAAATAAAAAAACTGGAAAAAAAAAAAACACTAGATGAAAGGAGAGAACAAAGAATAAAGTAAAATTGAGAAATTAAGCCATCACATGGCAATTGCTTGAGTTAATGAAAGTAATGAGTAAAAATATGATGATTTACTACAATGCTATCTAGTCATACACTTTGGACGTAGTGTTGATTAGCTTTAGACACATATTTATTTTAAGCATTTGTTAATATTATAGGCGCAGAAATACATCATCCAAATATTTGGATTAAGTGACAAAAGTAAAAGTATGCACAAATCATAATCATTCATGCTGAAATTTAGATATCGATCCTTGTCATATTTTAAGAAGTCCTGTACATTGGTACAATACTTCATGAAAAATTTATCAAACTTTTAAATGCAAATAAATATATTTTACAAGCGAGTCAGTCATGAGTAAGCTCAGATGTTGATTTATGTAATTAATGAGGAGTTGCAAGAGGGAGCATTGTACTCCAAGTGTGAAAAAAAAAAAAAGATTTACGTCAAACTCATGGAAATTAACTAAAAACAGCAGTTGAATTTGAAAGATCATCTATAGGCTCAAAATGGGACTGGTTGCTGCAAACACAATGTTTAAAATGAAAAATTTATCCACAACATGATTCCAGCAAAAATGAATAAAAAGCGCAAAAATAATGCATAGATAAATAATATCAATTCCATGCTTACTTAAGTTGGAACATAAAAGGCATGGTTCAATAAATAGATTGGCTACATGATACTGATAACTAAAATCAACTAATTGATTAAAAATTTGTGGCTAGGCATACATTAATTTTGAAGCATTAGGTAAATGATAATATGAAAGTTGGCTTGAGCTAAACAAAATTAAATATAAACTTTGCATTATTGACAAAGGGAAATTCCAAGTTTTGAATAAAAGCTCACTGCACTGCATTCTAGTGTTGAAAAAATGTAGCTTACTAAGAACTTATTGAGTTCAATGTATATTCTACAACCCTTGTTCATCAAAGCTATAAGTGACATTACCTCAATTTTCTTCGAAACCAGAGCTAAGAGCACTGAGCTATAAAAAATTATAGTGCATGCACAAAATAAAGTTTTTTTCTGGAACAACACAAATGTCCACAACATATGAAGCCCACAGGTAGGTCTAATGCAAATCTTGACCACGGTGCAGGACAATTTTCTAACAAGTGACAGTCAGCTTTGGACTAAAAACTCACTATGGCCACTATCATGGCATTGCAATCTGCACAGAGATTAAAGGATGTACAGATTGATACAAAAAGAGCGGCCATTTCTATTATGATTGACATGTATTGGGCTACGGACCAGCATCTCTCCAAATTATTATACATTTATTTTTGCTGATTAAATTTCAGTGTTGCCAAGAGTATCCTTCCAAATAATGATAAATTTGTTTCACTTGCATTTTGACAAAGTCAAGTCTTGTTTACTCTTCCAACATTAAAACTTCTTTTACATGTTCAAACACAGTGTAGAGTCACCATGTAAAGCATTGATAAAAATGATAGAGGACTGTTGGTCAAAGCCATCTCCTGCCATGGAAGTGCATCGGAAAAATTTAGAATCACATGCCCATTTTCTACCTTTAACTTGTTAATATTTGATAAACAATGCCAAGCTCAGTGAAAAACAGGAGAAAAAGACCATGCAACTGTGATCACCCTTTTACTTGTACAAATTTATAACAATAATCAAGAAGAAGGTGCAAAAGTGTTCAGTTATAACGCATTACAAAAACATTGGAAAACCTGTTGTTGTTTTTTTAAAATGACCACTTTAAGTGCCACTATTGGTGCAACATCAATTTCTAAATTCTACAGAGAAAGACCAAAAAAAGGGAGGAAAGGGGGAACCTCAAGAGTATTTACCACACTGAACAGGAGCAATTTGCGATACTGAAATATAAGGAACATGATTGCAGTCAGGTAAACATCTAGGAAACAAATCATAAGGTTGTGGAAGAAAATATTAAAATAATCCATTAGCAATCATAAGCATTTAATCAATTTTCAATTCCAAAACAGACAGAGTTCTAGAGTTTCACAGCGTCCTCACCCTCTTGTCAAGATCTTCTACCTTATGACATTTTGTTAAATCGGGAACAAAGATTAATAAAAACCAATGACTAAACTTTGAACTTGATTCTTCATAGCTTAATTTTTGTTAAACATAGATTTCACGCTATTTGGTGTTGCAATATGTTTTTTGTTTTCATAAGCAGCAATTGGCAGTGCAATTTTTAATGAAAGACTCAAAACCCACAAATGGAAACATGTGGTGATACATAACTTTCAGTTAGCACTACTATGATGGAAAAAAGCGTAGGTCTAATGGTGAACTTTTCCCTTTGCCACATATGGCTTTGAAGCTGAGATCATCAACAAAAATGAGGAGCAAATTTAAATGTTTTGAAATAAAATGCTTCAGAAACATAATCAAAATAGCATGGATAGAAAAAAGAACAAATGAATCTATCCTGATGGAACTTCACACAGAAAAAGGCTGGACGATGTACACAATAAAGAAAAGGAGTCTGGCATACTTTGGCCATATAAATGGCACAAAAGTCTAGAAAAGATCATCCTGGAAGGGAAAACACCGGAAAATAGAAGGTTAGACAGACAAAAAAATGGTATGATGACCAATAGAGGGATTTGCAGACAGACTCAATAATAGTAAGAAGTATGGCTACACATGGAGTATATGGACAGAGATATCTACGGTATGGCCATCTTAAAGGCAATGTTCCTGAAGGATGCATGAAGAAGGATGGCAAAGTAACATACCAATAATCGTCAAGCATTGATCAATCATAACACACCATGCCATGCACAAAAATTATGCTGAGTTTTTGTGGAGGCAATTGCATAGCCTAATACATCCCATCATGTTTTTAGTCCATGGTTTCTAGAGTGCCTATCAGTATGAATAACAACAGAACAATGAGGAGAGCAAGGAATACAATTATTAAGATAAGCAAATAAGAAACAAATAAATTGGGTGACCAAGGAATTCCGAATCTCCCACGGTGACAATGTAAAAACTCATTAAATGTTCGGCACTTGTATTTGAATATCATAATAAAAAACTAGCAATCAAGACATATCTTTGAAAATCTTCATCTTAAACCTTCGAATGAGAGTGGTGTAAACTGCACAAGTCAGTATGTCTTGGAATATTATGCAGTGTGTCGCTTCCCATCAACTTCTCTGAAACTACGATTTAGCAATAATCATAGCTTACTTATTAAAGCCGTATAGAACTCTTTTGAGAGGATTCTTTTCATATATTCTGCGAATACTAAGTTTGACTGAGCTCATGAGGTGTATAATAATTATGATTTTGTTTGCTCTATTTTCCACTAAGTGGAGGTTCTCTTTAGGTGCTTTTTTTTTTTAAGGAAAATGGAGCCTCCACCCGCTCACTTGCATATTTTTAAGTAACACATGAAGGAATATTAAATGGAATTTTCCATATGTTCCGCCAATGGTGAACTTCCAATATATTTATAAAGCATGTCATACAGCCTAATCCATAAGTGTAACGGGAATATTAACCACACTCTGATAATAAATGAAGCACATGGTTTTTGTACACTTAAGGGTAGGTGCTACTTACTAAAAAATTTTGAAGTTTGGATCAATTTTGGCCATTTTAGCTTTTTTGTCAATTGTTTTAAATTTAACAAAAATATTTCCAAACACAATATTGTCATCATTAATATGTCAAAATATACAATAGTTGTTAAAAAAAAAAAAAAGGTCATTTTGGTGACAGGTTGTGCTCAAAATATGTTTTTATCGTCAAAAAACAAGAGAAAAAAAATGACTGAAACTGGCTATTTTTACCTACTGAAATGTCAGTTTGGAATATATTTTCTTTGTTTTGTCAGACAATATCACAACCTCTTCCTACCAATTCCAGCTATTGAAATTTACCTTCCATTATTCATTGCTTTTTTTTCTCTCTCTCTCTCTCTTACTCTTTTTTTTTTTTTTTTTTTTCTTCATTATTCTAAGTTTTGCATTTGTGTGCACAATTTTCAGTAAAACTCGAGTTCTACTAACAACAATCACTTCAATTTTTAGTATATTATCTATTTTGTATTAGATGCTTTTATTATACACATACATTAGTTTTTGCATAATTTATGGGGTATTTTGTGCCCGAAATTGCGTAATTCAAAATTTGCCCATCTATTTGTAAGACTTCAAAAAAATTTTCAATCTCTTAAAGCTTCTAATGCATTAATATTGTCTTTTTCTTTACACATTCACAAATTCAAAGAGATTTTGTAGGCCGTGTCTAAGTTTTAGCGTTTTAAAATTTATTGGTTTTTTTTTTTCCAACATGGCCATTACTATAGCAACCAGTTATGTCTATGCGGGTTTCTATACATTTTTTCTCTTTTGAAGTCCTACTGCACATTATCACCAAGTATCAAGTCCCTAGCTGGTCAATTAAAGATTTTAGTTGTTTTTTCTTTCTTCTTTTTTTTTTTTTTTTTTTTTTTGTAGCACCTACCATTGATTTGTGGTGGTATGTACATTCGCTAATAAGATTTATTTGATAAATTTCAAAAACAAATTTCAACGAGTTTGCCAGGTGGTGATCACTTTGTCAATATTGGTGATATTTGTTTTGTTAGTCCCCCACCACTAGCTGTTGTGGGTATTTTGACAAAGAGAGTTGACTAGATAGGTCTAAGAACAAGTGCCACGCACGGGCGCCAGTTTTTTAATCTTAAATTGGCTGCAACGAAGCTGGATAAGTTGGTTCTTTGAGTACACATTTTTCTTTATATTAAAAAAAAAAAAAAAAAAAAACATATACAACTGCAGTATAGCAACTACTATCCATAAGTTGTTTAGTATCAAGACAGCAAAATCTCTTCTGGGTTCCATTTCTAATCACGTCTAAAAAGTAAAAAAAATATTAGAAGCCCCTCGAATTTCGGCTCAGCAATGTTTTAAATGTATACAGATGCCAGCAAAAGCATAGTTTTACTTGGCATAGATGTTGCGAAACTAATCACATCCACTTCTTAGTTCCTTACTCTGCACGTTGCGTGCAGCTCAAGACAATATCAAATGTAAAGTTGGGGAAACAGAAGAGGTAAAAAGAAATGAAAGATGGGTTGGATGGAGAAGAAGAAAAGGAGGAGGAGGAGGAGGAGGAGGAGGAGGAGGAGGAGGAGGAGGAGGATGAGGAGGAGGAGGAGGAGGAGGAGGAGGAGGAGGAGGAGGAGGAAGAAGAAGAAGAAGAAGAAGAAGAAGAAGAAGAAGAAGAAGAAGAAGAAGAAGAAGAAGAAGAAGAAGAAGAAGAAGAAGAAGAAGAAGAAGAAGAAGAAAAGGTAAAAGAATAAGAATAGGGGGAAGAAAAGGAAGGAGGAGGAGGAGGGGGAAGAAAGAATCAAAAACAGCAGCCCGAAGAGGAGGAGGATAAGTTAAAGAAAACTGGACAGTTCACCCAGACATGCCAGGTAGTCTCACGAGGATGAGTGATAAGTGCATTACTTTCACACCCGCCTGTTGTGAGTCATATGGTGAACTCGCATACATGGAGACAGAGAGAGAGAGAGAGAGAGAGAGAGAGAGAGAGAGAGAGAGAGAGAGAGAGAGAGAGAGAGAGAGAGAGAGAGAGAGAGAGAGAGAGAGAGAGAGAGAGAGAGAGAGAGAGAGAGAGAGAGAGAGAGAGAGAGAGAGAATATGTGGAAGTGGAGATCCGGTGAAAGGAAATTTTTTTTTTAAATATTGCTTGACCGATAGATAGTACAGTGCATATCACCTGCTGAGATTGACGGTTCTTGAAATTCAACAATATCTTTGAGAGGGGGCGCGATCTTCTCCGCTCTGGTAGAAAGCAAATGATGAACCCCTTACTGCAAAGAGAGAGAGAGAGAGAGAGAGAGAGAGAGAGAGAGAGAGAGAGAGAGAGAGAGAGAGAGAGAGAGAGAGGCGCAGCGTATTTAAGCTGAACAGTAGTAGACATCTCCTCTGTCATAACATAGAACTGAATGATGGATTATTGAAGTGCCAGTAATCCTGTACGTCCCCATGGTCGAAAAAAAAAAAAAAGATTCCATGTGAATTTACGTATATAATATGTGGATAGAGAATGTTGATTTTCTTAAAGTTATCGTTTGATTTGGCAAGTGTATGTGGTTGGGTTTTGTTTGATTTGGGAAGTGTACGTGGTTGGGTTGCTCCAACCTTGCTTTCAAATTTTGATAAATGGATTTTACCAAGTGTGCTGTCTGTGCCGATATAGACATGAGAGATGTTCTCTTACAGAGGTTGTTCTCAGTCAGCGTATGCTACCAACCAATCTGAAACCCTTAGTAAAGCTCAGATCGGATGATGCTTATGAAGTTGGTTGGCAGTAACCCAGACAGACACAAACACACACATAAAGGAGAAGGGTGAGAGAAAGAGAGGGAGAGAGAGAGAGAGAGAGAGAGAGAGAGAGAGAGAGAGAGAGAGAGAGAGAGAGAGAGTATGAAAGAGGGAGTGAAAGAGGGAGTGAAAGAGGGAGTGAAAGAGGGTTGGTGGATAGTGGGAGATAAAATGCTTGGAAAGGAGATAAAACATATAACAAGTACTGATAAAATCTTTATTTTGTATAAAAATTCGGACATAAGCCCTAAACTTCAATTAAAAAAAAAAAATTTGCCCAGTTTGCGCTTAACATGCTCAACTTAATATTTTTGGGGGAAATTAAATGTGTGTACAGAGCAAAGCTAAGCCCTCTTGCAAGCTGATTTAACAACCTAGCTATCGATTGCAACTACAGGTACTGAGCCCTAGCGAGTTCTTGTCTCTGATCCTCTGGTGTTAGGCAGCATGCTTATTTGGACTTATAATCCCAAGGGCAATTTACTCGAGTACACGGTACCACACCTCCCTCTTGATAAAATAAACAGCAAATGGATGATTATAAAGCCTGCATGAAGAACAGATTTTTTGTGTAGCACTCATACCTTTTTCTTCTAGCTTCAAGAATCACACCGAGAAATTATTTTTAGACACTACTAAATAGATAACATGATTCTCCTAAAATTGAGTCAAGAGAGGCCTGTATAATTTGGGAAGGGCTCCAAAGGGTGAATAGAAGCAATCAAACCATATTGGGGGGGGGGAATAGTGAAAACATACAGCTGAACGAAAATCAAGTCTCAAGCTCCATACCGAGTACACATATTTGAAAGCCAATGATTAAGAATTAATCACTAAAGCTGTTTTAATGGCACGACTATAAGAATCAGGTGGAGAATGACTGAATGCCACGAACTTCCGGCAATCCTAGGGCTATGAGAATGATCAGAGATAACTGATAACAAGAAATACGCAAAGACCTGCATGCCGAATTAAGATTGCGTGTTTAAGACATGATAAATATAATACATTCGAGCAAAATAGGACATACAAGCCCCAGATAAAGAGCACAAAAAAAAAGATCTCGACCCTGAATTAGGAAGAACAAAATGAGGGAAAAAAAGGTTTTTTAACCACAAGCTGAAGAATAGAGCTTAAGAAGAACTTCGACCTAAAATAAAAATTAGTATTTAATAGAAAGACATGATACAGTCCTAGGTTGAACGTTAGGTGATGACGCTCGAAAAAGCTAGCCACAGAATTAACGAACACAAAGGAACGTAAAAATGCTGAAATATCGTGCTCGTCTTTATTTTTACTCATTCAGACAATTTTACCAATTCTCTATGGATTATCATCTGATCCAACATTTCTATTTCTGTGTAAATCACACAATTATACTACCTTCGACTCCGATTTTCTCCTGCCCATGAAGAAAAAATGATATTTGCCTCCTCGCACTGAGAATTATCTTAGTTCCTACACTGTTTCATGTTCTCTGAGACTCGAGGCCTAAGGTAGCTCGTAAAGCACAAATAATCAGACTCAAACTAGCGTATATGGACGGGACACCACAACGCGTGCAACCATGGCCTGTCTTCACTTCCGACGAGACTTGCCAAAGACTATTATTGCTGATATAAATTAGGATAAGAGGACAGAAAGCTGATTCTAAAGAAGCTAGTACAACTAAAAAATATCCTTAAACGCTAACACCATAAGTATCTTCAGCATAAAGATTCTGCAAAATCAAAATGCTGGGCAACAAGTGGGCCAGGCTCGGCTCAAGAGACCACTTTCTCCACGGAAACGATGACGAGTACGCAGTTTAAGAGCCTTGCTCAGACACAGCGATCGTGGATGAGTCCAGGAGGATATCGCTACCATCTTTACCGTTAATGCCCTCTACCCGAGATAATTATGATGCTCCTCTTTAAAATTCACAAGGTAAAAGACATCCTTTATTTTTATACGCACTTTTTCCCTCAGAAAGGTAACAAGTCCTCCATCTCTGGTTTATTTCAAAGGCCTGTATTGTGACAATACCCGAATGCCCTTCTGCCATCCCCATCCCCTCGCCCTCTCGCTTTCTCATAGACGAAAACTTCCAGTAAATCATGCTACACAGACTTGCGGCTACACCAGAAGTTAACTTAAATGATCCCATGCAGTCTGGAACTAAATAAAGCGGAAAACCTAACTAAAACCAAGCACTCACCCCCACTCATACATGTTCAGCAAGTAATTAGCAGCTTTCTGTCAGGGGAAAACATACTTATAACTCAAGTCAGACTCCTCGGGAAAAAAATGCTCACTTCTTAACTTCAGGACTGGTCTAGTCAGACTGTTCACACCGCGCATCATCAATGCCCTTGATTTTGTCGTAAGTTAATAAAAGGTAATGGGAAAAAATGTTAAGTGAATTTTCACTCTATAAAATGATAAAATATTTTTCCCTTTGCCTTGACGATGCGAAGGAAAGGCTCAGTAACGTACGAGTTGAACAGTATATCTTAAGTTAAATGTATACAAGTTAAAACTATGGAAACAATCACTCCTTCTTAACCAAGGACAGTCTCAAACCATCTCAGGAAGTTTTACAAATGTGTTTTTAGTTGTTTTTTTTTTTTCACCTCTTAAATTAAAAAATAGTATCGATGTCTTTACCTCCCATCACTTTACATCCCTGAAACTCATAAAGACCTTATTGTATTTATCTCTAGTAAGTGTGAAGGAAATGGACCATTAAATTAAAACTATTATATATAAATGCGCCGTGTTACAAAGACCTAAAAAATGATATAAAAAATTAGATCGTGTGTCCATAACGGCAGTGATGAGATAAAAGATGAAAAGATATGACAAAAGAACTGCACCACTGTTCAAGTTATTTCGGCTTTCGTCAGATTAAGTTATTTTATAAAATGAAACAGGTCAGTGGAGATTCATAGACTTTTCAGTTCTACCTTGATTTGGCTTGTAATAGCTTGTAATAAGTTAGCTTTACGACTGCCTTACATTATCCATCGTCATCTGCTTATAATCTTTTGCGAGTAAGAATTACTTTGGGGTAGGTATTAATTACACATATAGCCCGATTTACACCCTGGAGAGTCATGAACCTGCAGCAAAGATGGAGACAGACACATTTATCTAAAATTGTAAGGTGGCTTAACGGAAGCATTTCCTTTTCCAAAAGTATACTGATGATGATACATGTAGCATGTGCAATATACTTAAACGCAAACATTCATAAAATTAATGCAGAAAGCTTCTGAAAGAAATAAATTAATTTCAACGTCATACTAATTGTCTTCCACAGCTTCAGATGAGAGCTGGAAAAGAGAAAGATATCATGCATGTATGTAATCCGAAAGACTAAATACAGTACTAGTAGGATAGCTCAGTAGAAACATAAGGATATGTGTGCCAGTTGAAATAACATAAACTAAAGGGGGGAGGGATAGAGGCAGAGATAGAAAGAGGGAGTGAGTGAGTAGTTATTAATGAAAATATCATGAGACATTGTGTCTGAATATATAACTGGCACAAAAGTGTTGAAACAAAACGTTCGTTTGTTCAATTCTAAAATTGTTACTGTGTTACTCTCCCATTGCGACTGTCCCGTGAAAATTAAACAAGTGTGTCAGCGTTCCCTCTTAGCTTTTTGATGAAGAGAGAGAGAGAGAGAGAGAGAGAGAGAGAGAGAGAGAGAGAGAGAGAGAGGAAGAGGGGGGGAGGGTGGTGAGAGAGCTATAGACGAATCTGAAGTAGGAAATTTAACACCAGACAACCGCATAGCTCTCAAGCCATGACTCCTTGGTCCAAACAATAACTATCAAAAAGCCTGTCTCAACAATCCTGCTTGAAAAAGTCACTCACGGGTGATAAGTCGGCTCATTTGCCACAACTCAGGGAGAATTTTAAGGTCTACATAAAACATAATACCTTATGACGTCATAAGAGTTAAGTTCGAATCATGTCAACCTCAACTATTTACCTTATTAAAAAATCCGACACTTCTGAAATTAAAATGTTCACAAGAAAATACAGAATACACTGTTGTAGCTACCTGATCTTCTACAGGAAGATAGTTATATCTGAAGGAATTAAAGAGTCCAGTTGCTCGCCTTCAATCAAATAGAGGCAGTGGACACAGGAAACGACGATAGGAATTTCTGCAGTTTCATGACTAGATGAATAAAATATAGAAGATAAGGTGGAGGAGGAGAGGAAGAGAAGAAGAAACATTAGCAATAGAAAACAGCAAATAAAGGAGTAGCCTATAACTGTATGTGTTGCATAAAAGACATGGAAGCTGCAAGGAACTTTAGCGCGCTTTTATGAGAAACGTTACAGGGTCAGTGTGAAGCTGGTGCAACGGTACTTTGGTACCTCGGAGATAGAACGAAGGTTGGGTGTTGATTCAGGGACTACGTTATTGACACTAAGCAGACACATCGCTCGTAATATGGATTATAGTTACTCACTTTATATTAACGTTATAGCATGGCTCGAGACATGGAAAATGAATTGTTTTGAATTGTTTTACTTGTTGCCATAAAAAGAGAAAATTTTAAGTGGGTGGCACAGGCCTGCCACTTGCGGCAGTTCAGATATATAAACATACAGGCACATTCCGTTAAAAAAACTTCAAATCAATAAGCACTTCAAACCAAAATACATGCCAGGCGGTTTTTCCTAGCGTCTCAATCGAAGCTCGAGCCAAATAGTTGCTCAAATTATTATCTGTACAGCTGCAATGCAGGTGCCAGGCGCTATTGAACAAGGCAGGATAAAAGAAAAGAGAATATCATGTAAAGGAAACAATGCGGATAGAACAGTGCTCTACCGTTGGAACTGGTTCAGGGACGGAGGAATACATGAAAGCATGCAGCAATACAATAATATACATTGGTGGGAAAGAGGTTAAAAGGAGTGATTTTGAATCAGTATTGTTGTATGTTGTCATGAAAAATATAAGGAAAAAGACAAAGATATGAAGCGAATACTGACAACGTTCATTCTTGGAGTGATATGGGAGACCAAGTGAGTGAGAAGAAGAAAAAGAAAAAAAGAGGAGGAAGAGGAGATAAGGATAATCCTGTATTCAACTAGTGTAATAGGCTGTAATTCTGTGTAGGTAAAAGTGCAAGATTTCAAAATGCATCGGCCGTAAAATATCAAACATAGTGAGGACAGGTTTATGAACTGAGAAGACGCAATATGCAAGGAAATAGAATACTGGATTGAAGTCGAGGGAGGAATCGAATTAAACAAATCGAACTCTTTAAAAATCAATGAAGCCGAAACTGTTTTTATTACCTCGTGGAGTAACACCGGCTGCTTGGTAAAACAGTTTCACGTGATACTTGGTTTATGCAGTAATAAAGAAGTTCCAAATCATCACTCTCTATATTTGACATAAAAAGAATTGATAATGAACGATTCACTTTATTACTTAAGACAATATAGCTTTTACTCCCCCCCCCCCCCTCCTTTTTTTTTTTTTTAAATGAGTAACGGCATTGTTGAAAACGTTGATGGCTAATCCGCTTTTTAAACGGAACATCACTATATTACATGGATAACATCATATTCGGTCATCCTAGGTGTAAATATCAATCACGCCACCATGAATTATTACTTCACAATATTCAGAATATAATTTGTAAATTGATAGATCTAGCTCTAGTAATTTCAAGTTTGTGGATCAATAGTCACTGCTTCGGGCGTTTTAATCCGATCCACTGGGTCTAGATCTAAATCTATATGGAGAGAATGAACACCAGGTGCATCTTTTCTTATTTTGAAGCTGTATTTAAATTTACAGGGTAAGTTTGTGGATGTCTCACAATTATTTAAGTGTTGTTGTTTTTTTTAATTATGATAATGAAAGGTGACTGTTTGAGTTATCTTGTAAGGCCTCAGTCTATAGCGGAAAGGCGCCGATTTCAGGCCGTGATTTAGATAAAAAAGACAGTTTCTCGATTTTTGTGAATTGAGAAAACTGTGGACTTAAATCACGGTAGAACATTAGCAAAACAAGTTGTAAATTTTTATATGTGACCCATTGCCAAATAAGGCATATCTGTATACGTCACCGCAGTACTTGAGCCATAACGTTATGTCTAAACTACGGTTCTATTTATAATTTGGCTCATTTATTAAAATGTAAATAATCAACAGACATGCAAAATTTTATTTTGATTGATCAATTGGTTTTTATTTTACAGACTTCCAAACTATGAAATCGATACTAAAATCGACCGTGAAAATCTATCATGAAATAAACCTAACAGGAAACTGCACTGCAAAATCATTTTAAGAAGGCTTCAAATGTTACTTTTCTCGCCTGAGACATCGGAAGGAGTGCAGCCATGGGTTCCAATGCTTTTTTACTGGAAAAAAATCGTTGATCATGTCTTTCGTGTGTTTTAAAAATTCCTAACTTAACATAAGATTTTCCAATCAAATACACCTAGGTGTTTGAATCTATCAAAAATCTAATACATGTCTAAGAAACTAGCTCTTTTCTTTTTAAACTATGGCGAGGAATTCAGTTGAGTTGAAAAATAATCTTAAAGCCCCCCAAAATAAGATTCCGAGGTTGAGTCTAGTCTTAATCTCGCAAAAGTACATTTTCGTGTCAAAAACCGTGAGGAAAGTTAAACGAAAAAAACAAAGCGGACAAAATATTAACAGCTTCATTTTTTTATTTGTAAATTCTCTGGATATTTCCTAATTTTAAGATTTCAAAGTTATTTAAAAAAGAGAAAAGTTGTTTTGGATGTTCGTTCGCCTTGTCGGATATTACTTTCCAAAAAAGATTTCGCGAGACACGATGATCTTTTGCATTTTTCGCGTCATACTAAGAACGGCTCTTGATAGATGGTCCGACCGGTAGATCTACCCTGCATATTATTGCATTCAAAGTCTCTCAAATCAATCTTCAGTGGTGAGTTTTGTTTAACGATTGTTTTTTATTTCGCTACAACTTCTTTTCTCTTTTCATAACATTAACTTGTTTTTGGTTAACTTACTAAAGAGTCAAGGAATTGACTATACAGTCATGGCGTCTCACTCGTCATTTTTGTGTAAGTTACTTGGAAAATGTAGATCTAGATATTCATCTCAAGAAAAGGTATCCATCAAGTTCAGCATAGTCGTATTCTTTGTAACTTGGAAAGTATTAAAATAAATTTTCGCTTTTTCTTATTGTTCTCACAAATATTGGGATCTTCTCTCTCTTAACACGATTTGACAAGATTGGTATCAAAACGGAAACTTCCCACTCCCAGTGCTGTCTCAAGTTAAAAAATTTTGTGTTAGTTGGGAACGTAAAATGAAACATAGGAACGGTTCATAAATATTTCTTTTTTATGTTTTCATAAAATATTATTTTATTTACTACCACTATCCATGTGATAAAAAAGTTTTTAAACGTCGTATTGTGTAATTTTCAGGTCATTGATTAACTTTCACTTTCTAAAAAGCCCTTGACATGACTGTTTTCGTGTCAAACCATATTTTTCGAAAAGTTATGAAAAGGTTCATATTTAAAGAAAGGTCGTGTCTTTTTTAAGAACTGTTGACAATAAAGCTAGAACAGTTTTCCTAATCTTTTGAAATATATATTTAGTTTTAGAGCCAACATGTTTTGTGCATTTATTAGAGCTGTGAGATAACTTTTACAAAATTGAACGGGAATAACTTCTTTGTCAATTTGTGTAAGTTTGATAGATCTAGATCTAGATCTAGTTTTTGGAGAAGTGCCCGGGAACCTGCATTTTTCATTTTGTTTTCTTTTGAAAAGTTCTATGAATGATACTATGTGGCTTTTATATCTACATATGTTACAGTAGTCAAAGGTTTAAAGAGAATATGCTGACAAACTTTCCCAGGATTGATACAGGATATTGTTTTCTTTGAAACTGATTTGGCTAAATCAAGCAAAATGAAAATTATAAATATCTAGATCTAGATCATAATGCAAAATCCATATATGACAAAATTGTATCAGTTTATGACATGAAAGAATTTGTTTTTACCTCATTCAAGGCTAAGATAGTGCAAAAAATATAAGGGGCGGCAAAATGTGCTTCTCTTTTGTGTAATGAACCAATTCCAAGATTAGTAAATGAATTATTATATTTTCTCTTCTGCTTCATTTTTATAAAGTGTGCCAAAACAGCAACTTAATTTTAATGTTTAAATATTGATAACTTAAAGGTTTTCAACAACCTCTATCTAGATCTAGATTTAGGTGCAAACTTTCAAAGGATTTAATCTATAGAGCAAGGTTCTCATCATGTCAGCCACCATTCCTGAAAGTAGTGCAAGTTCCTATTTCTGGAAATTAAGTTGTTATTTTCAAATATTATTTCTTAAAGTTTATTATATTAGTTGTTGGAATTAAACAGTGAGAGATTTGTAATGTTTTAAGTACCAGTATTGGGAGATATTTCCTTTAAAAGTTTCTGAAAGGAAATAAAAATGTTTGGGAGTAGTGGTCCAGTTGTAATGCTTATTTCACAGTCTAGTTTTGATTTCTATGTATAGAATGAAATGCTTTTTATAAATGTAATAAAATCCACACACCGGATACTGTTTGTTGTTAACATTAAGCCATTCAGACTGTTTCACAAGATGAAATCTAATCAGCTACCTCTTAATTGGACAATAATTATGTTCAATAAAAATGGTTTTTAACTCAGGACAACTTTTACCAAAGTAGAAGGAGAATTTGAACAATTTTTTATATTTTTTTATTATTTAGATGACAGATGACATCAATTATGCAGCAGACAATAGTACAAACCCTTGAAAGCGGTTACCAGTGCTGGTAAGAATTTAATTCAAATTTTCTCTTGAATAATCATTCAGCATTTATTTTTTGTCTAGATATTATGAAGAATATTACATTTACCTTTTTGACAAACAAAATTTTTTGTCTTTAGCACAAGTAATCAAGAGGTCAAGGATTTTTTCACTTCTTTCTATTCTTTTTAAGTGTAGCAGTTATTACTGGTATTACTGGTATTTGTTAGCATCATGTATGATACTTATTCATTTTAGAATTTTCACAATCAAAACAGCTCTACTCCACCTATAGTAAGAGCACAACAGAAAATTTAAAAGTTAATTTAATTACTATAAAATCCCTTCGTGCACAGAATTTTCCATTTCTTTTTTTATAAAAAAAAAAAACATCACTTGGAGGAGAAATTATCTAGACTTGACTCCTCCCTTTTTTGTTTTTCTTTAAGTTTCTGATCAAGTGTTATTAGTCCACAGGCTAAAAAGAATCTAATCCTGATTTTCGTCTCTAGAATTGCTATTGCATGATTTTAGATTTGTCTTGAGAATACAATTTGAGCCATTTAGAATGGTACCCTTCAATAGTCTCTTTTTTTTTTTTTTCAGTGAACAGTCATTCATGAATTTATGGCCAAAGAAAATATCCAAAAGCCAAGCATCAGGCAGAAACCGTTCCAGGCTAAAGACAGATGCTGAAAAATGGGCAGCCTATTGCTTTAAGCAGAAATTAATGGTAAAGAATTGTTGGGACAACTTAAAGCTGGAGAAAAAGATAAAAAGCAGTATGAGAAACAAATTGAAAAAGTCAATGACTCTACTAAAGTACATGTATGTGCCTGAAGCTGAAAATATTCAGCTTGAATATTACAAATCATTTACATTGTAGTTTTCAAACTGAAATTTTAATTTTATTTGTTCGATTTTTCTTTAGTTGAATCTACAAAATATGTTTGTTGATATTGTTTACAGAAATGCATAGTATATGATTCAAATTTAAGGTGGTGCCCTGACACCTGAAGAAAAATTCTTTTTCAGTTCTGTTAACACTTTTGACTTTTAATGTATATAATTTGAAGTTTTTAAAATTGACTTATCATCAAATAGTAGTTGCTACCAGGCTTCTCATTTCATCTGGGATCCAAGACATATTACATGTTTAGGTGTCAATGAAAAGCCAAATTTAAACACAACTTATCAAGAACATTTCTCAATGCAAATTAGAATGATGAAAGGTCAGTTGAAATGCATCTGATGCTTTATACCATGAATGCAATTTTATTCTTGGTGGATGCAAATTGTATGAAAAAATACTTAAGTGACCAGCTGGTGTATGCATAGTTCAATCTCAGTTGACTTAAATAAATGTGTACTTCATAAAAACATATTTTAAATAGGAGTTGTAAATTGCCATGCTATAATCCTAGCAAATGTATGTGTTTACAAAAAGGCCCATTCTTTGCAATTTTTTTAAATGAAGGGGAAATATCAAATCGGATGAAATGATTATCATTATGATTTCTAGCTTTTTATTTCTGTATGACATACATCTCCTCTTATTTGAATTCTGTGTCCACTACTTGGAAAGTACTAAGGTGTGCAAAATACTTGTTTTTAGATAAAAGAGCAATGTATTGTCTACAATAAAGTATACCAATAATTCATTTTGATTTTCATGATGCAACATAATTTCAATAAACTTTCTTTGACTGGTTCTTTATTTTTTTTTTAAAATCTTTGACATGATCGGTGTTATGGAATTTGTTAAAGAGTTGCAGTTCATTGTTTGTTTATCAGTTCTTTACTTTTTTCATTTTTTACTTGAAAATTTTTCATGAAAATTAAAACTTAAAGATATTGACAAGAAAATAGAACCTCTGACAATTTTTTTTAAATTCATTCACAAGTCTCATTCTTGAGTAGTTGAACTTATTAGCAGAGAGGCGTGACTTCTTTACATTTTGTTTGTTTTTTTACATACATATTTTTTGTGTTTATGTAGTTTTCATAATAACACAGTATAATGAATAGAAGGATACAAATAATTTTGAACACATTCCCAAACAATAACCCTGATGGATAGACAATTTTAGACTTAAGAATCATTACATGTAGTACTAAATGTTAAATTTATGAGTCTGTGGAGTACTTCCAAATAATACGGGGTCTGATATTTTTCATAATATACTCTTTCAACATATAATCCATTAAGGAAAAAAAAATTGTTCAATAAAGAATGTTTTGACTATGAGCGCTTGAAAAAGATGTTTTTTTTCGTGTTATTGAGCGTATCAAGGGCAATTTCTGGCTAAGATGAAGAATAAACATCTGATTGAACCTTTTATCCTAAATTAAAAGATTATTGCAACGTTTTTTTCCCTTCAAGTGTATCCAAAATATGATTATTTTTAGAGTAAAATATCAATAACTCCGTTTACATATTGTGTAATCAATCAAGGGCAATAACTGTCAATACTGCAGTGCTCATATGAAAAAGTATATGACTCCTCAACACAGGTCAATACTATAACTTTGCTGCTTTGAGTTATAAAGAAATGTCTATAACTTTCAAGATAAAGGCATGCCCTATGGGCGTAAAATCATGATAGATCTAAGCTACTTGTATTTGGCAATGAGTCATATGTGCCATGAACAATGCTGGTAGGGTGTCCTTTTCATGCTTGTTGTCATGGAAAGGAAGTTTGTTGTGACCAAAACCAATATGTCGGATGACCTTTGAGACCGCGAAACGAAAGGAGAGAAAAATTGAAGTTTTTCCTCAGTCGGGACATCTGCGTTTCTCATTAACCTGTGGTTTGCACCGGTACTAATTCATGCGTCGAATTCGAGACAGACATAGAGAATGACGAAGGTCATATTTATAACAAGCATGATTCAACGGTCAAATGAACGGCAGCTGAGGAAGACCAGCACGATGAGGAAAAGCAAACTTCAAAACAATAATAACACAATATTCTCCAGTCATTATGTCGCCAAAGGACATTCTTTCCGTTATATTATGGAGAAAAAATACTATGCAGAAAAAATGAAATTTTTTTTTTCATTTAGACCTCATTTGCAAGGCTTTTTGGGTAATACTATTTTGTCTTCACTTTGTTCAACAATGCTTAAAATGTACAGAATACTAAAGCTGGAGACTGAAATATTGAGCTTGATTTTATAAACGAAAAGCTGTTACTACGGTGTACGATGCTGGGGGTGCAGACGGGATATTTTGATAAAACTTATTCGGAAAGATTGTTTTTCAAGGATAAAAGAACCACCCTTGTTTCGCCAAGAGATTACCTTTTTTACCTACTTATGGCGAGATTATTAATCAAGGGTTTAACTTATTTTTCTTTAGACACAACATGAAAGACTCTATTAAATCGAAGTTGCTATTTTTGCAATATAGATTATGGATCAGTTTAGATCTTCAATGCTTGCGGAGTTGGTTTTCGTTTGTTTTCTGACATTTCCAATGCCCTGGAGTATTGAGGTACTCAAATTATGGCATAGGCATATCGAGGAAAATAGTGAGGATCTCAACCTTTGCTCGCTCTCGAACGATGTCTTATCTAAGCGGATGGATGAGAGGTAGACGATAATAAAAACATATTAAGTTAGCCTAGATGTCAAGCTTAAGATAAGATTTCCACAACAGTCAACTAAATCTGCCAGGGCCGCTAGGCATTTGGCCTAAAAAGTGGTTTAATAATGATCAGCATCCAGTGACTATTCCGCTAGCGATAACAGTCAGACAGGGGTGCCCAGTTCAAGGGGCCAAACAGAACTGGTGCTGAGTAGGCCCATTACAGCCACGATGACATAACTATAACTATTATGAGCCAAACATAGGACCTCTGGTCACAGCCAACAGAAGGAAGAGTTGCACGCCGACAATACATTGAGGCGGAAGGAAACAACTTAACATGGTCATGTGTCATATTAACAATGCAACAAGATTTTACCAGATCCAGTCCTAATTTGTTTAAAACACCCTAAATCTCTCCAATCATCATACAATCATACCCACACACGAAAGAAGAAACGGTATTACACTATTGTAGTATTGAAGGGGACGGTGCTTTCATATTGATCAAGCGGTATTTAGTTTTCAAAGCGCCTTGGTATTCCAAGACTTTCACACTGCACAGCTTTCGCAAATAACGTACGTGGCGGGCGGGTTAAGAGCATGTTAAAGAACCGCTATATCGACCATTGTTCATCACAGAGTTTGGGTTTCAATATCTCTGAATGGAAAAAAAAAGTGTTACGAACTTAACTCGAGGCTAACCTAAAACGACCGAACTTCAAAAATCCACAACCACAAAACTAGAAAAATGAACCGTTCATCACACACATCAATGTTCAGTAAAGAAATAGTACATTCAAAACAAAACCAAAAAGAAAAAAAGAGCGTAGTTTACCACGAAGAGTAAATAAGTACTTTAGTAATGTAAAATTTTGCGGGAATTGCAGAAAACGAATTTAAAAGTAGGTGTTATCATCAAACCTCCAGCTTCAGGCTCGAAAACAATCGATCTAAAACCAGCCTCGGTGAACTTATACGGGAATAGACGATATCCCTAATAATTTCAGCAAGAGTTATCTTCCTTGAACGACTGGCAAACACAGCCTAGGCCTAAGCTTAATACTTTTTAATAAAGACAGTTCAGAGACGGAAAAATAAATTTTATATTCAATTTTCGGGCAATTAAATATGTAGGTTAAATCTACACATTATAAAGGCATGAACAGGTAAATTTTTTATTAAAAACAAACAAACAACATAACTACAGTGCATACAACAATAAGGTAGAATTGCATGCTCGGCTAAGATTTCTTGGTTGTCATCGCCTAACTCTCTCTCTCTCTCTCTCTCTCTCTCTCTCTCTCTCTCTCTCTCTCTCTCTCTCTCTCTCTCTCTCTCTCTCTCTCTCTCTCTCTCTCTCTCTCTCTCTCTCTCTCTCTCTCCTTCTCTCTCTCTCTCTCTCGTCTCTCTTTTCCTCCTTTCTTTCTTTCCCCAACTATCTCTTTTTCTCTCTTTGTTCCTTTCTCTTCCTCTTTCTGGCTATCTCTTTTTCTCTCTCCTCTCCTTTCTATTTCTTTTTTTCTCTCTTACTCTCTCTCTGTCTTCCTCTTTTTCTTTCTCATCTCTCTATCCTCACTTTCTCCCTCCATATCTTTCTTCTCCCTGCGGAACACTGCCTCAAGTGAAAATGAATTTAGATAATTAAATACATGTATATAAAAAATGCCATGAATTTCAGTTTTCAGGACTACATCGTCCACATCTTTAAAACTTCTTCCGTACCTCGAGGCTTTTTGCAAAACAATATTTTAACACCAGGACATTAAAGTGGAGAGGTAGAGAGAGAGAGAGAGAGAGAGAGAGAGAGAGAGAGAGAGAGAGGGAGGGGGCACATAGATAGAAAGTAGGCACCGGATCACAATGGGGATATTGTGGCTAGACTAAGGCTAAATTAACTGTTGCTAAGGCTAAACGGGGAATTTCTAGTTTCTTCTTTTTGAGTCTCCGATACTTATAAATTATTCTTAAGTACAATTTACTCTGTAACTAAACTAGAAAATGTCTTCGAAAATTTGTTCTCTTGCATTTTAGTGAGCAATAGACAAAGATCTAGATTAGATTGTTTCATCCGGGAGTCTTGCAAAGAATTTTATAGAAATTAAGATCTAGACAAGGTTATGAATGTAATATTTACTGAATTTGCATATTCGACTTTGCAAGGGCAAAATGTAAGCAAAATTCAGCTTCTGTTGTCCGTTTTTAGTGTAGGACGAAGTGTATAAATTCATAAACGATGGCCTAGGGCTATGTATCCCTTTTATCTATGGTCCAATTGTCAGTTAATCAAAGCGCGAAAAGCTTGCTGACCTTTTCGGAAACATTATCTATTAATACAGACCAAGATGAAAAAACATCATCTCTAGGAAAATTATTACCAGGGCGAGACCTTTTCCAACTTTACGGAAATTAGGTGAAAACCCCGTTCTACAAACGGAGCCTTGGTGTCAATTTGCCGAGGCTGGGATGCGTGTGTCTATCTAAAGAGGCTTAAAAATGGTCTTGATATCTCTCCTTTTACTTACAAGTTACATGATCCAGATAATATTATACGCCTCCACCTATAGATCAGTTCTTTATCTAAAATCTAGATACATCTATTTCGATAATTCTAATTCTAAATGCAAAATTCCTTTTGGCTTTAAAATAAAAACAAACGCTGTGTTACGCATTAAAAACAAAAACAGATTTGTATGGTGTTGATCTAAATCTACATCTAATATTCCGATTGAGAATAAGGCTAAACTCCTAGTCCTAGATCTAGTTTCGACAGTTCAACTTATTCCAGCAGCCACGGGATTTAAAAATCAAAACAAGAAACATCTGCTTGAAAATGTGGACCCGAAGTGGTATTATTCATCTGATCTGAGGAAACTATTAAAACTAGGTGTAGCGAATAATAGCGAATATATATTTATATCTATTAATATAATGCAAACATCTATATTATCAAAGGCAACTTCTAAATCTTTCTCCGCTATCTACCCAAAAACCGATCAATATACAGTGACGAAATTTATTAATTTTTTATCTCCCAAGATCAATGTCCCACGCGGTACAAAAAAAAAAAAAAAAAGAAAAGACAAAATAAAAAAAAAAAGGAATCTTAGGATTCTGGCTAAAAAATGATTTTGAAAGATCATTAGAGTCTTAATTGTAATTACTTATTCAATTATTTTTTTTTTTACGCCAAATCTGTTGCGACGAACGAAATAACATATTAGAGACAGTTCACAGCGGTTTACCATTTTCAAATCACATGGCGTTTTAAAACATTATTATTCGGTAAAGATAAAAATATTCTTAAAAAGATAACATATTAGTTTTCTTTAATGGAGTGAAAAACTGAAAAATTTTAAGCCAAAATAAAATTTGACCTAGCCCGGCGTAAAGACAAAAGCGTCATGGAAAACATGCCGTTCTGTAAAGGAAAGCAGCAGCCATTCCATTGGTCAGTATTAAGGAACAACTGTCATCGTCGCAGATTTTTTTAACCTCCGTTTCTTTTGCACGCTTTTCGTACTTTCAGACTTTTATATCGAAGATATCGACCAGACCCATCAAATGTCAACAAGGAACCTTAGAAATATTCAAATTAAGCCATTTTGTTAACTCGCCGCTCCTAATTTGTCTTGCGTGAGTTATACAAGTTCAGACTAGATAAAGAATAATTATAAGCTTTATCAAACCCGGGTAACCCAATAAATTGTTAAAAATTCAGAGCCTTAAATTATTTTTCTCTGTAAAACAGTAATATTATCTGTTTGCAGGCTTTTACTTTGTATGAGAGAGCTCTTTTTCACAACATCAAGTCGAGCAATACATTGTATCTGGAAATGGTCACCAGCACCGCATTATTGTTTTTGTGAAGAGATAAAGCTGCTTCAAAGATTGCACCCAAATTTAGTTAACTTTTCTGCTTGAGATATCTCTTCATTTAAAGAATGTCTCCAGGACAAAGTGAGGAGAATTCCAATGTCTTCTTAAAGTTCTACATACATAAAAACCTACTATGACTGGCTCTGGAGGTGACTATTATTGTAAAGATTTCTTTTCTTAAAATTTAGTTGTATGGCTTTAGAGGAGATATATCTGCTACTGTTGTAAAATTTGCTTTTCTTTATTGTAGAAGTTTTCCCCACCTGTTCATTGTTGTAAAGTTTGCTTTTCTTATGTGCATTTGTATGGCTCATGAGGGTATATGTGTTATTTTTGTGAAGTTTGCATTTTTTTTTAAATGCAGTTGCCTTCCCCACCTGTTCATTTGAACGGGCAATCATGCTTGTACCTCAATAAAAGGTGTGACAAACAGGGTGTGTTCGTTTCAGCCCTCATTAATTCATAACTATTATGAAAGGAACATTATCGCACAATGCTGGCCTAGCGCACATATATCCTTATCACGTACATGTATCGAATTCTGAATCAAGAGGGTTAGGGCTCACCCATGCAATACTGTTAGTGTACAAGGAAATCTTTTAAAAATGTCGAATGTTTAATTATGTACGGAAAAGGAATTCTTTACTTCGATATCAAGGATCCACATAGATGCAAGTAATAAGTTATTTTAAACCTATGCACAAGAATGGCGGGAATGCTCAAAGCACTATACAATTTTCATTGTAATGCCACATGCGGTATAGTAAATCGTAGACTTGAATCTCTACATTTTTGACAGTTCCAGGCCACGATTATTTCATGAGCCAATTATATCTACCAACATCAGGCATAATAAGCGTGACTGAACTGACACAAATCTACTTTTTTTTCTTCAGCTTGGTACAAACAAACAACCACGGAGAATATCCTATAGATCATTATCACATGGTGAAATTATTCTTAGTTGCATACAATTTCAAAAATTCAAGTACTTACTTACATGGAGCGGCTATTCTAAAACATTATCTTAACGGCACTTAAGCTAGATATAATATGTATCGCTGCACAAAAAAAGTTTTCGACTAATAGTAGCATCAGTAGCAGCTGCAGTAGTAGTAGTAGTAGTAGTAGTAGTAGTAGTAGTAGTAGTAGTAGTAGTAGTAGTAGTAGTAGTAGTAGTAGTAGTAGTAGTAGTAGTAGTAGTAGTAGTAGCAGTAGTAGTAGTAGCAGCAGCAGTAGTAGTAGTAGTAGTAGGACTGGTAGTGGTAAGTAGTAGTAGTGGTAGCAGCAGCAGCAACAGTAGTAGTAGTAGTAGTAGTAGTAGTAGTAGTAGTAGTAGTAGTAGTAGTAGTAGTAGTAGTAGTAGTAGTAGTAGTAGAAGTACTGGTAGTGGTAAGCAGCAGCAGCAGCAGTAGTAGTAGTAGTAGAAGTAGTAGTGGTGGTGTTAGCACGACCACTAGTATCGGTAGCAGAGCAGTAGTGGCAAAGGCAGTATTAGGGGTATTAAGGTATTAAAATTCGGTTGGATTATACACTTGCAAGCCTAACCATGCTTATACTTACATGTATACATTGAAAAAGTTTATTTCAAACCAGGGCAGTAGTTCCTATTGAGGGAGTAGAATACTGATGCTTTTTGACAGAGACTATCATCGATTATTCATAAACACTGGGGACTCGGATTAATGTACCGGGCTGCAGAAAATATCTTCGGTTAGTGATTGGTAACGCTAGAAAGTCTTTAATTCTTAATATTTGATAAGTGGAAATCCCGTTTGCGGGTCACTTTTCGACGACTCACAGAAGCTAACTATATCAGTCATAGATTTTTTTTCTAATAGCGAATCGATGTTTTATAAAAACGAACGGAAAGCAAACTCGAGAAATAAAGGATAAACATACTTTCTCACACTCTATATTTAGATGGATAAGAATAAAATGAAGTAGGCATGTAAAAGCATCCATATCATACGTCTCTGGGGTAACAGATGAAAAAAAGCGTAACAAAAACCGAATAACCAGGGAAATGCCAATTCCTTGCCTGATACACCATCGTCCTTGAAATTCGCAAACCTCAACAGTCAGCAATCAAAATGACTTTCAGGGCATCAATGCCCTTTATAAACAAACGGCGATGCTTAGGGGACGGAAAAGGCAGAGCTTTGTGATTAAGTTTGGCTGTGACACCACTAAAAAATGAGTCACTGCCTCTTCGAGTGACGCACTTTCCAGCATGTTTTCGGGTGAGTGCGTGAAATATTTGGATAACAAGGCATCGCCTTTGTTATATTGAAATAATGGGGCCACGCCTTGATGGACGTAAAGGAGACCTGTAATGACTGTACTTATAGACATGCACAGGGAGGCATGGAGAGCAGTTGGTTTATACACGTATAAAAAATTATGATAGTTTAAAACCCCCCACCAAGAAGACACAAATCCGTGAGACAAAAAAAATACATAGAGCTTTCAGATCTGCAGCACAGAAAATCTGGAACAGCCTACCGCAACCACCAAAAGAGACAAATTCAGGAGAAACTTTTTAAATCTATTAAAAACATATCAATTAGCTCCAAAACCTAGCTTACTAAAATGTAAAACCATATTCTTGTTTGCATGTACCAGGTATGCCTTTTTGTATGTTATGTAAAGATTATAATTTCTTTTCTAAGTCTTTATGAATGAGATTTTAAAGTGTGAAAGTTCGGTATTAGTATTAGTATTATGAATACTTCAAGGCTTTCCGGTTCGTTGACAAAGCTTACGCGCCTGTGCTGATAATCCAATCGCCAAATTATTTAACATTGTTACAATTTGAGTACCCGGTAGGTGTATATGGCACTGGAGGAAAGGGCGAGTGGGGAGGGAGGGAAGGAGAGAGAGAGAGAGAGAGAGAGAGAGAGAGAGAGAGAGAGAGAGAGAGAGAGAGAGAGAGAGAGAGAGAGAGAGAGAGTGAACAAGAGTTCTCACATCAAGTTTCAAAGCAGAACAGATCTTAACATGGCGAAATGCACTTGACCTAACTTCGCCGATTGTTATAGTCTTAGCTTCTATAATCAATCAGGTGCAACGCTCTTTAGCGTAGACGATCCGGACCTTCCAAGCATCTCTATCCTCGTCGCTTAATTTAAGTGGTTCTGTCACTCTTCCTAGTTTACTAGTCCATCTAATATCTTTTCACGCTGTTTTTCCCTGCTGAAATTTTCTTCGATCATTCCATTATCACAAGATGTTCTACATCTAGTTTCTCACTTCCTCATCACATGACCAATAACTGAATAAGATTCATGTATTCTATTTATGGGTGATCTTGTGTCAACTTCTCGTTACACTGTTTCGTTTGATTTCTCTGCAATCAATGAGATTTGTAGCATTCTCTGAAGGAACCAAATTTCGGTTGCCTCCAGTTTCTTTTGTAACTGTTTTGAAATTGTCCTGGCCTCTCATCCATACATCCGAATGGGTTCAATATAGCACCACAGGGCTCTTCTTCATGTATTAAACGAGATGTGGTTATTAGTTACTATTGACTTCACTCTCAACTCTTTTTTTGCTTGTCCTAATCATTATTGCGTCCATAACTTGATATTAAAGTACCTAAGTATTTGAATTGATCCCTTTGCTTGAATTTATTCCCGTTGATAGCTTCTTAGCTTCTACACTGAGTTTTAAATTGTGATAGAACACAAGTAGTCAAATAGACTGGCGTGAATGTTAAATTTTTCAATGGTGTACTTCTATAGGAAGACCTATTATAAAACCTATATAGTGTGTCAAGTTAATTTGCATGATTATGGTGTGCACAAAAAGTCCACAGGTAGTCTCTTCGTTGAATATTAAAAACTGAGATTGAGATGTCTTCCATGGACATACAGTGCTCCCACAATTTCTGCTTCATCAAGGTAGTATTAGTAGTCAATGAGGGTATCGCTTCAGAGTACAAAATCCATGCTGCATTTCAAGGGGATGTTAGGCTGTTCCCTAAACGCCAATTTAGATCACAATAATAAAACTAAAATAGCAGTACGAAGTACCTCAAGGCATAAATCTGTAAATTTTCTTTAACCCTGCTATGACAAATGATAATTCGCTGTCTGGTACATATATTCCCAAAAACATCATATTGCGAAAGGAAAAAAAATTCTTCAAAATTTACATATAACATGCAATACTGTCATTTCCAACAGGTTGAGTCTGTAGTTACCCAAGACTAAAGATTTGCTTCTTTTGTGCTTTTATTAAGTGCTTTAAATAGCAGAAGTAAAGTTCTATATAATTAAAAGCAATTCAATTCTGCAAACAATTTCCTGAAACATACAATTGAACCTTATCTTTTTAACTCCGCAATGCCTGATGGGGCATAATGAACATAAAGGCGAATCTGAGATCTCTATGTGGTGAATAACCTGTTTCCATCACTCAATCTAAAAAAGAGTAATTTATGAGAAGGAATATGGTATATTGGGAGAAGTTTGGCAGACTTAGAAAATATTCAGAACTACCAAAATGAAAGATGGTCCTGATTTACTATGATCATGGTTTGTTAACCTAACATCATTTTGTTTGAGCAGCTTATTTATTTTACCACCATAGTAGTTAATCAAATACAAAATTGTTATAGAATCTCTCATAAATGACAATTGTAAACATTATGAACCCCATCAGAGTTTGCAAAAGTCCAACACTAATTATATCTTTTCATTGGTTCTGTTTGACTCTCATTCTAAAAAAGATTCACACCATCTTAATGAAAATATTAATTGGCATATATGTGGTTCTTTTTGGCATGTCACATTATATGCAGTTAAAGAAATTAGTAATGGTTGAGCCAAAAGCTAGACCTGTAAACCTAATATACCAATAGGGCGCAATGAAAATGATATCAATATTATAAATGTTTCACATAAATGGTTGTGATTTTACATCATAATCACTTTGGTACACACAAAATAAGTTCATGCAATATTTTGAATTGTTATACCCTTTTGTTTGTGTTTATACCGTACTGAGTACTCATGGAGTCTTTTTTTCGATTAGAGAGATAGTTTTGATATACACTTCAATAAGACTAAAATAACCTTGGCTGGTGCAAAAAAAGTTGCCTCTAACCATTTTGTATTTAAAGAAACAATGCCTGCCTCAAAAAAACAATAAAAATGTCCAATGCCTTTTTCCGCAAATATGGTCAAAGTGTTTCATGCTCAAGGACAAAGATTCATGTTGCTATGGACAGGTTTGTTATTGGAGAATTATCTTTTGGATTGAACAGTTTGCCACATTTCAAGTAAATCTCCTTTTATGAGTTCATCACATCTTTTATTTAAACTAGGCAAATGGACCAGGCAGGAAAAAAAAAATTTGGTGACGGAAGTGTACAAAAATTTTAAGGGGGCTAGAAAAAAATTTTAGGCACATTTCCTAGGAATTTCATGTTCAGTTCATTGCATGTAATTTGATGGTGACCTTAATCTTTGACCACATTTTTATATATATGGGTCAGTCCACCAGTACTGTTTACCATTTGTGGACATATGGGGTCAAATTTGAACTATGTCACATCAAAACAGCAAAGTACTGTATAGAATGTTTTGATTCTTGATATTTGTTGTGTGAAAAGTGCAGACCTCAGGCTAGCATAGTTTTGGAGATATTTTTATGTAACTGATGTGACCACCATCTGTTAGGAGTGTTACCAGGACAAACATATATGATCATTTGCAATAAAATATCAATAACAAAAGCATATGTTTGTATATAAACACAAAAACTTTGAGTAGTGTGTAACATCCAAGGTACTTTTATTAAAATTGATCCTAGAGAAGATTGAATAGTGAACACGATTTGTTAGGAATGTTACAGGACAAGCATATGACATAAAAACATTAGACAAAAGTTTCTATAGCATTGTCAAAACACCCAAATCATGGTTATACATATGTTTAATTCAAAAGATATAGGGCAAGCCATCTTAAAAATTTAAAAGGGTCTGAAAGATTATTTTTAAATAATAAGTACGGTATGAAAATATTTGCATGTTAGGAACATTACAGGACAAACAATAAATGGAAAACTGTGTTTCAGACACATAATGATCTACTTATATACCATAAAAAATGTGTTTTACATGGTTGAATCTTCATGTTTTTAAAAATATTGGCTTGTTTTGAAAAAAGACTGGCCTTGTGAAGAAAAAGTAGATGAGTAGCGATTAGTTAGGAACGTTACTGGACAACAAAAAAAAAAAAAAAAGATGACTGAATATAAATGCTTTTATCTTTGATCTTCCTTTATATTGGGTTCATGTTTAACATATTCTATACTCCTACTTTAACAAAAAATTGTTCCCGGTGAAAATGAATTTAGTTATGATAGTAGGCCCCTATCTGTACTGATATAACAACAAAACAAATATTTCAAAAACTTAGGATCCACTCTTATTAAAGGTAAATAGGTTGTTAAGAAAAAATGCAATATGAAAATACTGTGAAGCAAAAAACAAAATAGAGCTAAGAGATATTTAAGTAATCATAGAGTGGGCATACGTGATAAAGAAGATGTTAGAAATGTTTCAAAAGAAGTACACTCCATCTGTACCCAGTAACACTCATAACGCCCCTTGGCTTTCCTCGAGTTTAAACTCACTTGAAGTTATTAAATTCATTTTCTTCTAACAAAGCATTCAAAGTAAGAGAGAATTTGGATATAAATTATCAAAACTAATAAAAAAAATATTAAATTATGGCGGCTCTAGGCTTCTTAGCCAACTGGAATGTTACACAGGACAAACATAGGTCCGTCCTAATCGAATCTTACTCTTTGTTCTATTTATTGCACTTTCATGTAATGTTAAGTACATCCTCAAGACCTTTAATCATTTATATTATCAACTAAAGGCAGTTTAAGCTATTAAATACATATTAGTTTCCATATATTACAATTCTGTGTCCAATTCGTTAGGAAATGTTACACTATCACGGGAACGTTAGGAAACGTTACAGCACAAAATCCATGGACGACACCATTTCCTTACCCGTGTAGAGCGCCGCCGTTGCGAAAGTGAAAGAGAAACCCGGATGAGATATTTAACTTAGTTTCCGGCAGTTAAAAATCAACTTTTTGATTCTGTGGTGAAACCAACTTTCGACACAAGGTGTGTGTTAGGAGTGTTACAAACGGGCGACAATTTTACCCTTTTAGCTTGACCGCTAATAACAGCTGACTGATCCAAGCTATTTGCTAATGGTTAGAATCAAACTATTGCTGGTTACTTGTTTGATTTAAATATTGGACTTTGACACTGGGGTCATAAACAGGTGTTTGAAAATTCTCTTAAAATGGAGGAACTCAAAACGGACGAACACAGTAACAAGTCTAACGCAATTTTTAACTGCCGCTCAACACATAATAGTGCAAACGTCGGGTTTTGCATTTCCGTAGATCGAAAAATTGAAATCTTGGTCTTACAATAGGACACTTGTAAAGCAAAGTGGCTTTCCATGATGCTTGACTATAGCATTTAAGTCAGGCATATTTTGATGTCCACTTTCGGACGGGGATTTTTACCACATTTCTGGTTTTCATTTGCAAATAAAGCTGTTATAACAAATCTTATGACATTTTCAAGCTTATGGGAGGTAGTTGATATTATTTTGAAACATTTCCAAGAATTTAAAGGTAATTTTTAAATTTGTGCTTTGATTTTTATGCATCTGAAAATAGGACCAAAGGTGGTAAACAGTACTGGTGGACTGACCCATATATTTTTTTAATAAAAAAATATGCTATGACCACTTGTGTATCGGGCCAGGTATGAGAGGTGTTAGATCTAACTGGACATCTTCAGTTGGCTAGCTGGATTGAGGTAAATCCTGAGATGGAAATGGAAGTGTGATCTACTTGTGTTAAGTTGGTATGGTACTGCCAGGCAAAGTGAGAGAACTGATTGTGGCTTAAAGTAAAGGTGACTAAAGAAACAGCAAGTTCATTGATGCCACTAATACCAGTGCATAACACTTTTCTTTAATCAGCAGCCATTGAGCTTTTCAGTTCACCTTAAATTTGGTTCAAGAAAAAAATTGTTGCCTTTCCCTCTCAACTAAAATCAGTTCTTGATTGTAGGAAATCAAATCATAATACAGTAATAAAAAGTAAAGAAAAAATTGTGTCTAGGAAATTCTTCCTCTTTTTCAGGTTCCGAAATAACAATTCAATTTTGACTTGACAGGATTTACATCTTGATCCAGAACTAGCTCTATGCTGGTAAAATTCTCAGTATTCTGCAGAATTTAAAGCCTGAATGACATTAGACGCCAATTAATAACACTTAAGAGCTTCCAATGACAGGTCCCTTGTATTTACACTTCAATTGGACAGCAAGCTCAAAAGGGCATCTAGGGTTTAACAACAAAATCGAACCTATTTTTCCTATTTTTCCTCTCCTATAGCTTGCCTGAACCTAATTAAACAAGTGTATACATAGTAACTACCTGATGAGCCAAAAGGGACTTACACTTTTATAAAAAATTTCAGAAAATCTCAAGTATGTACATTGATTTCTCTTGATAAATTTAGTAATTTAAGTAAGTAGTCATCTTGATTGCATTTCATACAATCTATACAAAGGTCTTAAAATAACAGGAATTCATGGAAAAGCATTTAAATACTAGATACTAGTAAAGAAATTGGTAAAATCTTACTATCCACCCAAAGATTTGGCCTCTTTAATTATTTTATAAAAATTTTAGATCGGTAAAATTTTATTTAAAGTAAGTGGTTTCAGGTATTGTAGGCTTTAGTTTAAGAGTTAATCATGAATTTCCTTCAAACGAAATTAATGAAGATATGAGCAAGGTAACTATAATAGTTTCAATATGGGTACAGCATCTTACAAATCAGGATGAAGCCTTTGAATCATGAGTTTAAACCTAAATTTAAAATCTTAGGTCTCTACTTCTTGATTCTCTATCATCTGTGCAAGATTTTAAACTTGTTCTTATCATCAATAGTTAGCGCTTGCTTCTATTTGGGCTTAAAATGGCACTTCACTTTCAATGTTCATGATAAATAGGCTTCAAAATTATTATTATGAGGCTTAAACAGCAGAACTTATCAACCCAGGTTTATTTTAAAATCTGATAGCCTTCATATAAACTTTGCTGACCCTTAAATCGTTCTAGTTTAGATTTAGATATGGATCTAGATCTAGGTCGATGTCCTATAGATTCTTAGATCTAGATCTAATCTACATTGCATTTATATGATCTAGATCTAGATCCAGATTAATCTAGATTTCTAAATCTACTGCTCAAGACAACTTCCTGGAATTTTAAATCTGCTGTTTCTTTCAGAAAAAGCTCCATACAGTTTGAAAGAAGGAAGATCGATTTTTTGAGCAAATACTCTTGTACGATGAGGAAAAGTTTGGAATCTTTATATATATATATATATATATCGAAAATAGTCGAAAAAGTATCCTAAAGCTCACCTGACTGTAGGAGGTGCCACTCTCAGACGCCATTTTGTTTCCTCACACTAACACACTTCCAGCAAGGAAGTTTCAAGTTTAAATTGGCCCCGTCTTGACAATATATATTTAGTTGTCATTAAGAGAAAAATAATCCACAAATGATGACGTCAGATTGTTTGTTTTTTTTAATTTTAATTGGGTGTCGTCGTAAATTATGAGGTAATAAATTTTTGGTCAGCAGGGTTGTATTGTTCAACTCTACTAAGGCCGCTCCAAATACCTACTGTGGGCAGACATTATCGGGTCACGTGGAAACATCACCCAATGAGAAATTTTGTTTTCAAAGCCAGTAGGGGCGACATAGCCTAGCCTAGTTTGGCAGGAGGCCTTGATTCCGGGCTCTAGCCCAAAATTGAGCGAAAAAAAATAATTTGCCTTTTTCTTTTAACACTCCCTGCCTTCATACAAAATGTGAAATTATAAAACGCAAATCGCACCATTACATCCTTCTAACCTGAAACTCATCTTCATCTCTTGTCTCAAGTGACGTGCCTCAAGGAGATTTATAAGTAGGAAGATATATATATATATACATTTATATATATGTGTGTGTGTATGTTATATATAGGCTATATAGCCTATTTTGCAATAATGCAAATAATTATTATTTGTCTATAGAAAACTATTACATCCGGATATTATTTTTTTATAGGTTGTTCGCCATGGTCAGGTGTTTCCTGTTTTTTTCAAGCTGTCCGCCATTGCTGATGCAGCTCTACATCAGACATGCTGTGGACACGCTGAGTTTATCTGCTCGGACGTTGTATTTTAAGTTTTTAAGTATCGAAACTAAAGCACGTTACGAAAAAAGATTTGTGTGATCAATAATATTGATTCACATATGATTTCAATGTCTTCTCTATTGTACATAAAAAGAAAAAGAAATTTTTAAAGAAGGTCATGACTCCTTCAATTTTTCTCTGAGTTTACCTGGTCGGTCATTGTATTTTAAGTCTTTAAATATTGAAACTAAAGCACGCTACAATAAAAAGATTCGTGTGATTAATAATATTGATCCATTTATGTTTTCAATGTGTTCTCTATTATACATGAAAAGGGAAAAAAATGTTAAAAGGAGGTTATGGCTGCTTCAATGTTTCTACACCATGTGATGCAAGTTTATCCAAAAGGTCTGAAATTAACTGCACGGAACAGTGTAGAGAGTTAAAGATTAAAAAAAAACAAAACAAAAAAAAACAGTTACAAGGTGTGTTTTTTTTTTTAACTGCAATCTTCTCTCTCTCCCTCTCTCTCTCTCTCTCTCTCTCTCTCTCTCTCTCTCTCTCTCTATATATATATATATATATATATATATATATATATATATATTTAATATATATGGAATATGGAAATGATTCCTTAAAATCACAATCCATCAAGGACTTTTACTGGACTATAGAAAAGATCGAAAGCTAGGAGAAGCAAGCATAAAGGAAGCATAGAAGTTTCAATGCAATTTTTGCACCAAGATCTAAGATAAATTTATAGTATGAGAAATAAAAATGATTGGATCATAAATCTTGACTGGCAAGATTCGATCTACATTCAAATTTAGATCTAAATCCGACTTTCAAGCGCTTAAGTTAATGGCTAAAAAATTACGCCCTATCTCCATGATATGCCATTATTAACTACACTAAGGTCAATACCGATTCTCGATATGTTGATGGAGTGGTCGCCACAGAACCTAATCCACTTTTTTTTGGGCGTCGTCTAAAACCCTTTCGGTTGATCGCTTTAATCCAAGCTGCTCTTCTGTTTTTTGGTAGCTCTTCGGTTTCTTTTCCGTCGCGGATGAAAATTTTCGGCACGCAGAAAAAGCCTATAATTATCATATATGAGGAGTTTTCTTGCTATTGTCATGGCAACCAAAAATACAACAATAGTTTGGCATTGCTGACTAAGCCTCAGGGTAACTAGTTTCTGCCTCGCGACTGAGCAAAATAACCTAGAAGATGACGGCTACAACACTGACATAGATCCACACAAACACACATACACACACACATTCAACCTTGATGACACACAAAGCGAAGGACTTATATCTATTTAAAAAGCAGAGACAAAAAAGTAAAACAGTCAATGATGTTCTATGTAATATATAGAAGTATTAGAACACCATTGACTGTTTTTTTTTTCATTAATTTTTCATATATTATTCCATAGGACTGCAATGAGATTATAAATTGTACCGCTACCCACGACTTTATCCAAAGTTTATGTAGAGAAACTTATAAGCGCGCATTAGGCCTTTCATGTAAGTCCATTAAATGAATTCTCGCAAGGTAGTGCGATTCTTTATCCTTTTTGAAACGTTTATTGGATCTTTTAGCGTTTAGTGGTCTTCTAATAGACTGGAAAAGTATAAAATGATCTATTTTACTTTTCCTTTTTATATCAATTTATCCAATTTAAATTTGATTCTGGATTAATAACAAAGTCTCAAATAGTCCCTCTGGTGAACAATCATCGTAGTGTATCAGACGAGAATTCCAAAAATTAGGTGGGGGCTTAGGGAGTGAGCGTCACAGTGAATCATTTTAAAGAGGATTTATCCTAAGCATTAGTGACATAACGTTTTACAAAATTTTAAATTTCATGGTGTAGTAACTAATGTGATGAAAATTGAAAGTAGGCCCACATTGTACCAAAATACAGGGGTGAGGTTGGGGGGGGGGGGGGTGGGGACGGGGGATTATGAAGGCACATAGTTGTCACTAGCCATCTCAGTAGGTAGAAACTCATTGGGGAACTAGATAACAGACACTCTAAGGGGGCACACCCAGGTCAAGGCTCCTTGCTTTCATATATATATATATATATTTTTTTTTTTGGGCCAGGATTCGAACCCACACCCTCATCTTTTGATGGATCCCTGATCCGCTGTTGTGATGAAGTTGAATGGACCAGAGTAGTGGTAGTAGTAGTAGTAGTAGTAGTAGTTAGTAGTAGTGGTAGTAGTAGTAGTAGTAGTAGTAGTAGTAGTAGTAGTAGTAGTAGTAGTAGTAGTAGTAGTAGTAGTAGTAGTAGTAGTATAATAATAATAATAATAATAATAATAATAATAATAATAATAATAATAATAATAATAATAATAATAATAATAATAATAATAATAATAATAATAATAATAATAATAAGGGTATCCTGCTACTGGTAAACATGTAAACCAGTACAACCTGTGTCATGGGGACTGTGCAGAGCCCGAGGGTGGAAGAACTGAAGTACAGTCAACAGCCATCTGCATGATCCCTGCTGCCTTGCAGGTCAGTGTTGGAACACTAAAGGCTACCAGAGTAAACTGTAGACAAACCGGCAGAAGGCAACGGGAAACTACTGCTGTACAATCCCAAGCAAAAATCATGATGACACACAAATTACGGAAAAAAGCTTACAACGTTCAGGGTGTTCAAGACTCAGCTCTGAACGCCTCGTTCGGCAGGGAGGTCACGGTGCAGCAGGTGGCACCCGGCCGTCATCTAGCTACTGACTGCAAACCAAGATTAGACACAAGAAGGAAATCAATGAAAATCGCTACATGGAATGTCATAACATTATATCAGGAAGGAAAAATAGAGAATGTTATCAAAGAAATGGACAGAATGAATTTGAATATTGTAGGTCTTGCAGAAACCAGATGGACAGGAGCAGCAGTGGCCAAAGCAGACAACAAAGTTTTATATTTTCAGGAGGAAGCACACATGAAAGAGGAGTAGGTATTTTATTTGATGAGTCAATAGAGAAAAGCCTGAAAAGTTGGTGTCCGGTCTCAGATAGAGTAGTGGTTGCTAAGTTTGCTGGGAAACCTTTAGACATGGGTATAGTTCAGGTGTATGCACCTACATCAACAGCAGAAGAGGAAGAAGTTGAACAATTCTATGAAGATCTAGATAAAGCCATGAAATGTTTGAAATCTCAGGACATAAAAATAGTCATGGGGGACTTTAATGCAAAGGTAGGATCAGAGAGAGTAGAAAATATCGTTGGACCCTGGGGCATTGGTGAAGAAAATGAGCGAGAAAATGAGAGAGACTAATTGAATGGTGTAAAGAAAATGGCTTCATGATTTCAAACACTTGGTATCAAAACCATCCAAGAAGACAATGGACATGTATGAGCCCTGGAGACAGAACTAGGAATAAGATAGACTTCATACTTGTTCAAGACAGATTTAGAAACGCCATAAAAACATCAAAATCAATGCCAGGTGCAGATTGTGACAGTGATCATGTACAATTATGTGCAAGCTTCAAGTCAAACTTAAGCAACTAAGGAAACCTAAAGCCCACTCAAAATTTCAAGTCAAACTACTCAAATCAGACCAGGAGATAAAGGAACAATTTTCTATTGATATTAAAAACAAGTTTGCTCTTCTTGATAGTATCACTGAAGCTGAAACAATTTGGGCTAATATCAAAGACTCAATCAATGAGGTAATGGAAACAAGAATACCGAAGAAAGCTAAAAAAGAACACAAGAAATGGATGAACAAAGAAATTCTTGAACTAATGGAAGAAAGAAGGAAATCTAAATCAGATCAGGTAAAATACAAAATGCTGAACAAGGCGGTGAAAAATAAATGCAATGAGGCAAAAGAAAAATGGATCAATGAACAATGTCAAGAAATAGAGCAAAATCAACATTTAGACAGTAAATATATGCATTCAAAGATAAAGGAAGTAAGTGGAAAGCAGAGCTGCACCAGTACAAACTGCATTAAATCTAAAGACGGAACAGTGCTAATGGATAAAGAAGATGTTTTGAACAGATGGACAGAATACATAGGGGAGCTTTTCAAAGACAATAGAGGAAAGAGACCTGCAATAAAGAAAAACACAGATGGTCCACCAATTTTAAAAGCAGAAGTAGAGGCAGCCATAAGAAAAATGAAACGTGGGAAAGCTACAGGTCCCGATGGGATACCAATAGAAATAATTCTAGCTCTAGAAGAAATGGGTATAGGGATGACAACTAAACTTCTCAATGCAATTTATGATAGTGGAGCAATCCCAGAAGACTTGGCAAAATCTGTATTTATAGCTTTGCCAAAAATCCCAGGTGCCACTGAGTGTGAGCTACATAGAACAATTAGTCTGATGAGCCACATTACCAAAGTTCTACTGAGAGTACTGATGCTTAGAATGCGCAAGAGCTTAAGACCAGAGATAGCTAAAACACAATTTGGTTTTGTCCCTGACAAAGGAACTAGGAATGCAATATTCACATTATCAATGTTAATGGAAAGATGTATTGAAGTTCAAAAGGATCTCTACATATGCTTTATTGACTATTCTAAGGCTTTTGACAAGGTAAAGCATGAAAAGTTGTTTGAGATGCTGAATCAGCTAGATATTGACGGAAAAGACTTGAGGGTGCTTAAAAATCTCTATTGGGATCAAACTGCTGCGGTAAGGGTAGATGGAGAACTCAGTGAGTACACAAATATTAAAAGGGGGGTAAGACAAGGTTGTGTGATGTCGCCAGACCTGTTCAACTTGTACAGTGAAGTAATTTAAAGAAACTTGGATGAAAGTAAAGGACTCAAAACGAATGGTGAAAATCTGAACAACCTAAGATATGCAGATGATACTTCTTTATTAGCAGGATCGGAAGAGGATTTACAAAGGCTTCTAAATATTGTTGTAGAAGAGAGTGAAAAGCTGGTTTTGTCTCTAAATGTAAAAAAGACTGAATGTATGGTAGTATCTAAGAAGAAAAACAATCCAGAATGCAAGCTTTTTAGCAAGGGAGAACAAATCAGGCAAGTACAGAAATTCAAATACCTAGGATATACATTGACATCTGGCGGTAAATGCAGGACTGAAATTAAGAAGAGAATGGCCATTGCAAAGGCTTCTTTCCAAAAAATGAGCACCATTCTTAAAAATAGAAATATATCATTTTCAACCAAATTGAAGGTTTTGAAAACATATGTGTGGTCTATACTTTTATATGGATGCGAAACTTGGACAATAACTGCAGAAACCAAGAAAAATTTAGAGACAGCGAAAATGTGGTTCTACAGGATAATGTTAAGAATATCATGGAAAGAAAAGAGGACAAACGAATCGATATTAGAAGAAACGAACCAAGAGATTTCCCTCATAAAAACAATAAGGAAACGGCAACTGAAATTTTTAGGCCACATATGTCGCCATAAGGGACTGGAATTTTTATCTCTTACAGGCAAGATAGAAGGTACAAGAAGCAGAGGTAGACAAAGGATTACATTTCTTGATAGCTTGAGCTCTTTTGTGACAGGAAGCAACAAAGACAACATAGCCTTACTGCGGATGACGGAAGATAGGGACAGGTGGAGAATCATGATCGCCGATGTCTGTTCCAGAAAGGGCATTTGAGACAGACATTATTATTATCATCATCATCTTCATCATCATCATCATCATCATCATCATCATCATCATCATCATCATTATTATTATTATTATTATTATTATTATTATTATTATTTCATCATCATCGTCATCATCATATTATTATTATTATTATTATTATTATTATTATTATTATTATTATTATTATTATTATTATTATTATTATTATTATTATTATAATCAACATGATTTTTTTATAACATACCATTTACATACCGCAGTAAGCCTACCTTAAAAGACTAAACCAAACATAAATGGAAGTTTACCATTGATATTTTTCTTCTTTATCAAATTATTATTGACAGTTGCTCTTGATAATACACCATGGCTTTTGGGGTTAATAAGTTAAATCGACAACCAAGAGAAAGTCTCTCGAGGCCGTACTTTTCAATTCACAGCCGCTGCAGCTTTGGAAAGGACTTGTATCGTATGACCCCACATAGACAGCGCTGTTTCACGAGGCTTTTATAAAAACGGTTGGCTGTGGAAGCTCCCAGACATTAATGTGTAAAAAAGGATTTGTCATCTGAAGAATTTTTTTTTTGTATTGATAGTCTGTTCCCAAGATTAATTATGCCAAGCATCTCCTGATTAATGCCACTAGTTGTTCTGACAACTTAATTAAGTCCTACCCTGATAAGTTTTATCACTACACGAGGATGGCCGTCGAAAAATTTGGTCAAATCCTACCGCTTGAAGAAGCCTTTTCTTGCAAAGTCGGGCCTGCAGTAAGACAGAAAAAAAAACAGACTGTTCAGGTAGAAAAATAAACATACAATTTTGTGGCGTCGAGAGACTTTCTCTGTGATCGTTCTTGGTGCCGCTGCTTACTGTAGCGTGTTCGTTGACAACTTTGTTTATATGAGACCCAACGGTTTTCATAAGAGCATTCTTTTAATTTCACTGCCCCGGACAGCGCGCTTACGCGAACGACTTTTCTATGTTGTCGCCCTAAAAAATTCGCAGGATCTTCGTGAATTTGACCCCCACATCGTCGGTTGGTAAGTTTGGATTCTCATCTTTTCAGTCCTGTCTGATGTGGGCTTGTTTGATTTACGGGGAAAAAAGCCTGTGAACACCAGTTGTGGATGAGCTTTATTAAACTACAAGGATGATTGCCCGTTCAAATGAACAGGTGGGGAAGACAACTACGTTGAAGAAATGTAATCTTCACAAAAGTAATAGACTTATTATATTCTCCAGAGCCGTTTTTGAGAGCGAAGCTTATTAGCAATGTTTCGCATGACACTGTATTGTAGGAACCTCTGAGTGTCTTGTGTTCAATGTAAGGTACCGCTGGTACACCATGTCATGTTTCATTGTATTTTTTATTATTGATATTATTTTCTTTTCAATTTTTAGATAAAATAGAAGAAGATTCACGTTTCTTTTTGATGCTTCTTTAAAGGACACTTTTTTGCCAATCCTACTCAATTCAAAATAATAATTATGTTTGTTTCAACAAATTGTTAATGAGCTGCTTCGTGTGCAGCGAAAGATGGTGGGGGAGAAGTTCATGGTATAAAATCATCTTTTGTATAATTAGATAAAGGAAGAGGCGCAAGAAAAATATCCTTAATTATTGCCAAAGTTTACAGTGCGAAAAAGCAAAACAAGGATGTCATCATCATCTATTGCTAAAATAGAAGAATGAAGTAGCAAGGCAATCAGATTTAGAATTTGCCAAGCTAGTGGTTAAGAGGAAAAAACCGCTGCAAGAATGTTATCATCAGCTGAAATATATATCCTCAAAAACTATGACGAAAATAGAAATAAAAAGACAGACAGTTACCATTATCATTTATTACCAACAAGCTTTGACTGAGTACACAGTCGAAAATTTGAAATAGAGATATCATGATCAGCTGTTACCAAAGAAGATAAATATAAAGAAAAAAAATTGAAAAAAAAATTGATGGCATGACCTGCTAATGCATAAAAAGATGAGGAAAGGAAAAAGATAAGAATATCATTATCAGTTTTTACTAAATTAGGGAAAGGAAAAGAGCAGGTCAGAGCAAGAGAGGGTTATGAGCTGCTATCAAAAGTCAGTTATTGATCATTGATCATTTTGCCAACCGATTGCTTGACTGATTAAGATTGTATCGGTTCATTATTAATAATTTTAATCATAGATCTCTATTAAAACTCACAAAAATATAATATTATGTACATGTATTATAAGACTGTTAACTTTTTTTTTTATTTATGTCAGACACCATTATATTACTAGACAATAACAAATTAATGATAGTCTGCAATATCATTGAAAAATAAACAAGTAGGTTTGTCCAGGAATCTTGATGTTAAAGCTCTAAACTGGTATACCACATGCTCTTTTTTATTTAAAATTTGGGAAAAAAGGAGTTTTAAGCCATGCCGCAGAGGACACTTTGATATTTCACTTGCCTATCTTCTAACTTATTTTGATTAAAGCGCGAAAGATTAATTATTTTGAAGAAAAGAAAGTTAAAGGCTCTGATGTTGGAAGTCCAAAATATTATCCAAATTGAGTCAAGAATGCAGATGCACACGCCCGTACCTAGGATTATACAATATATAAACTAATTAGCTATTATAAATTTTATACCAGTTAACAGGAACGTGTATTTTAAGTATAGCAGTTACACATCAATTGTCTTTATCTGGTAGACAAACATAAGTCCCTCTTTATTCGAAACATTTGATTTTTTATTATCTTTTTTTTTTTAATTAAAAATCAACTGCACTAAGCAAAAGAATTAAATATATAATGCTTCCATTTTAAGCCACGGAAGGGTAATTTTATTTATCTCAATACCATCAGTTTTTATGAGCTACTTTCGCTGATGCCATTGATTAATGCATTTAAAGCATGGCTGAAAAATATACGCTTGCACATAGTCCCTGAAAATTAGATGTAATATTTCATTGTTTTGAAATTAAAGGTTTAATAGCAACTCACAGGAGCCCTTTTGAAGCAGAAGGGGTTAAAATATCACTGCAGAATCACAATATGCTTCTTTAGAAATTCGGAAAAAAATTGATGATAGAAAGAATTATTTCACACTTTAAAAGTTGATGAACTATCTGTCTGTATACATAATGTACAGTTCTTAAAAAATGCAAGCCAAAGGTAACAACGACCAAAAAAAAAAAAAAAGAACAAAAACAAAAACATTCAACCCCCCCACCAAAAAAAAACCTCCAAAAACAAAAACAAAACAAAAGTTAAAGACAAAAAAAAAAAAAAAAAAACAACAACAAAACAACAAACTATTATTGCAGCTAAAACAATATGAAATTGCTTTGCCATATCACTTTAAAGTCTGATAACTGATGATAAAACATAACTGTTGGTCACTTCCTTTACATCCTGGTTAATGCATTGATTGTCCCTAAGACAAGACACATTCAAAGCAAGTCTTAGCGCCACTTAATGGTGTTTAAACTAAATAACACGAGGAGCATTAAGCTTTCAGAATTGTTTTTGGTAACTGATGATATCTGTCTCTTTACATATGTGTATATTTTAAATTTGCAACAAATAACTGCCAACGAAAAAAAAAAAAGGATAAAGAAAAATAGGTGAAAAAAGTTAACTCTCTCTCTCTCTCTCTCTCTCTCTCTCTCTCTCTCTCTCTCTCTCTCTCTATCTATCTATCTCTCTCTTTCTTTCTCTCTCTCTCTATCTATCTATCTCTCTCTTTCTCTCTCTCTCTCTCACACACACACACATATATATGTAAAATAGGAGGCAACTTCGATTTCTTTCTCCACTATCTACTCCAAAACTACTCAACGTGTAGTGTTAAAGTTTACTGAATTTTAATCTGCTAAGATCAGTGTCCCACGCGGTGCAAGAAAAAGAAAAAAAATATATATTTAATCTAAAAATACCTTTGAAAATTCATCATACATTTCGTGCAATAAATTTCATCACAATTTTTTACCCAATTTGTAATGATGAACCAAATAAAATTTAAATAAAAATATACAGAATAAACATGTTATTTTACTCAAATGGAGTGAAAGATTGAAAATATTAAAAATTAAATGAAATTTGACCTCCTCCAGCGTACAGACAAAAGCCTCATGGTAAATAATTATGCTGCTCTTTGCACAAAAGTAGTAGTGATTTGATTGGTCAGACCACAAATTAGGGAATATTCAAGCCCATTTTAAGTATTAAACCAACTTACCAAAAACGGTATTTCAAGGTTATCTACGTGCTATAGTTTCAATATGTCACCAGTATTTTGTTGCAAGATTTCGCTCTTTTTTGCTCAAGCCATTTTCAAACATTGAATCTACTTCTTTTGCATGTTCAAGTCTATATCTCACCGTCTTAAATATTTTCTAATGAGATGCTGTATGGTTCTGCCTCTGCGCTTTTTATTCAATACTTTTCAAGTATTAAATCATCTACATAGAATGTTCAAGTATGAACCCTATCTTTTCAAGTACAGTATTTCACAAACTTTTTGCTGCATGATTCTGCTTCTACTTTTCTTGTATTTAGCTAGCAATGTTCAACTACTAAACCAACTAACTTACTAAATATATATAGCATGTCCAAGCCTACGTGCCACCATTTCAAGTACATGTATAAGCCTATCACTTACAATTTGCCGCATTATTCTGCCTTTGCCCTTTACAAGCCATTAATAAGCATGAAATCAAACACAGATGGCATGCTTAAGCCTATTTGTTATTATTTCAAGAATGTAGCCAACATTTTGCTTCATAATTCTGCTTCTGCTTTATTCATTAGGCAATGTTCATGTATTAAATCAATCAAAGAATGCATATTCAAGTCTACATCCTGTTATCTCAAGTGCATCACTATCATTTGCTGCAAATTTGTGCCTCAGCACTTTTTTCGAGCCATTTTCAAGTATTAAACCAATTAACTGGAGCATGTTTTTGCTCAGTCTGGACTATGGGTAGACGATGAATCAATATAAAAATATCACATGGTAGCAAGCTTTCTGTTTTTATTGTCAATACATGTATCTCGTATCATTACTGCATGAAATTAATAAGACCATAGTGATTGACGTAGGCCCTCTTTGTTAATCATTTTTTTTTTGACGCAATGTAACTAGTTTCTGTTCTAGAATCTCAACAAATGGTTATTTTTGAAATGTCGGTAAAATTGAGTCTTATCTGCTTCTTCACATTAAATAGCGTCCACTAAGCACTTGAATACGCTGATCTATTGAAAATTTCCGAAGTTGGTGAATTAAGCAGTGTTGTTTCAATAAATATAATTTCTGGCTATACATGTAAATGTTTTTAAGACAGAGCAAAAAGCAAGGGAATTAAGTACTAGCCGGTGGCTCCTTCTGATTTTTGTGTCTACTGTCATCCGCATCAAGTTCAGGATTGAACTATTTGAAATAACTGTAGGCCAACATACAAAACAAAGCACAAGTTAAATATATTGCCTTTCATAAGCTTTACCCTTTTCTGGTCAATAACGAGAAATATTCAGCACAGATAATTTATTTTTATCATATTAGGCATAGGATCTACTAATCTGGACCTAATTTCAATTCTTCAAACTAGACGAGACAAGTGCTTTAATTTGTCCCGCCATGAAGGCAATGCATGTCTATTATTTTGTTTACTGGACCATGTACCAATGGCAGCGACCGTTCAAGACTTTGGTAACATTTGAAAAAGAACTGAATTATTATGTATAATTTAATGATTCATTGCTTTAATTTCTATTTATATATTGCCTCTTTGCTACTTTAGTTTTCATGCTACGACTTTTTTTTATTATGCGTTTCACAAACGAGTTAACTCAACTTGCAATTAAATTCGAGTTTCCGTTCTAAGTCATAATTGTTGGTTTATGTCTTTCAGTTTCAGAGGGATGCAGAGCAACTTGCCTTCCCACGGTGACTGCAGAAAAGCAATATTTGGCTTTACGATCACAATACTACCAAAGCCTTGATTTAAAAAGAAAAAAAGATTCGAAGGAGATCAATGAAAAAAATAGGGAAGTGAAAAAATTGCATCCGATATTCCTCTCCGCTCTCCCTCTCTCCCCTCACTTCATATAATATTTAGTTACAACTTTATCCTAACACAAAAGAATCTTCAATTTTTATTTGTTCGTTTGCTTTTTGCTTTTTTTTTGGAGCGAAAAGGGGGGGGGGGTAAGAAATTTTAAAATGCCACTCTTATTTCTACTAAGACAGCAACTAATCACATTGAAATGAAAAGAAAAAAAAAAGTTAATCAAAGATAGTGAATGGTATTGCAGACATGTAGCCTTATAAGCATCGACGAACCTTAAAACTATTGGAAGAGATGGAGAGGAAAAAAAAAAGAGAGAGAGAGAGAGAGAGAGAGAGAGAGAGAGAGAGAGAGAGAGAGAGAGAGAGAGAGAGAGAGAGAGAGAGAGAGAGAGAGAGAGAGAGAGAGAGAGAGAGAGAGAGAGAGAGAGAGAGAGAGAGAGAGAGAGAGAGAGAGAGAGAGAGAGAGAGACATTCGTTAAAAAAGATTCATACCAGTCATATATTGAGAAAAAAAAATTAAAAGACTAGATGTACATGTCCTTAGCGAGAGCATTAACGTTCCCTGAGTGTGTAGGCGATCTAAGACAAAACCTAAAGAATGTTGGCAAAACTTAGTACTAAGCGTTGATTTACGCCGAGTTCAGCCTATGCAAAGGCGTAATTTTAAAATAGCCAACAGATTGTCCAGCTACCGCACAGTACCTGGACCCCTGAAAAGAAGGTGTCCCGATACCGACTTGCCCAAAGATTTTCCAATACTAGCACTGCTATTATTAGAGCATCTTTGGCGTGTACGTTTCGTACTTCTGTAATGTTTTATACCAAAGATATCAAGTTGTCAACAAAGAGCAGTAGAAGCATTCAAGTTAAGCCATTTATTAACCTGCCACTTTTAATTTGTCTTGCATGAGTTATACAGATGGTGAATAGATTTATATCTAGAATAAATCTTAATGTAAGCTTTAGCAATTCATGGTAACCCAAAAAATTTTAAAAGATCCGGAGCTTTAAAATTTGCTCTATCAGTAATATTGCCTGTGCAGTTGTATGTTTTTAATTTGTATTGAAGAGCACTTTTTCACCATAACAGGTAGAACACTACACTGCTTATGTGAGGGTTCATTAGCACCACATTATGGTCCCGATGGAGAGATAAACTGAAAAGAGGGCTCTTTAAAAGTCAACACCCAAATTTAGTTTACTTTTTTGCCTGAGATTTCTCCTTCATTTGACAATATGAGAAGAATTCCAATGTCTCTAAATTCTAAATATTTTAAAACTGTACTGTCAATGGTTTTGGAGGAGATATACGTTATGTTACTGTTGTAAAAGTTTTTTTTTTATGTAGTTGTATGGCTTTGGAGGAGATATTATAGCTGTTATTATTTTAAAATGTTCTTTTCTTTTCTTTTATTTATACCAGTCTTCCCCCACCTGTTCATTGGAGGAGATATACGTTATGTTACTGTTGTAAAAATTTGCTTTTTTAATGTAGTTGTATGGCTTTGGAGGAGATATTATAGCTGTTATTATTTTAAAATGTTCTTTTCTTTTCTTTTATTTATACCAGTCTTCCCCAACCTGTTCATTGTTGTAAAATTTGCTTCTCTTCAATGCAGTTGTATGGATCTGGAGGATATAAGTCTGTTATAATTTTGAAGTTTGCATTTCTTCAATGTAGTTGTCTTCCCCAGCTGTTCATTTTAACGGGCAATTATGCTTGGATATATTATATAAAATTATGATAAAACTTTGCATATATATATATAATCATATGCAAATTTTTGTCATAATTGTTCTGAAAAAAATACACACAAAAAAAAATAATAATAGAATAAAATGAAAATAAGAAAATAGAAAGGAGGAGCTATAATTTGCTCTCCGATTCATGAAATCAATCAATCAAGGTTAAAGTGATTTTCATGTCAGTAATTTTAAAAGGCAATGGAAATGAGCCAAGAAACAAAGAGACGAATAATATTAAAATACAATCACGATTGTAACATCAAAATACAAAAAAATATTCATGCAAAGGTTGTGATGGTCTCGAAATGGTCTCTAAATAGAAATTCCACCGTTGCAAGAACCCTCCGTCGCAACCCGAGTCCTGAGACACTTCGATACTTGTCGTGGGAAAATCATCTGTCATTGTTATGAGTTTCGTCTGGCGTGATGGAGACTTCACCTTATTGTTAACTGGCTTGTCTGACAAAGATTATTTGCGCGTATAAATTGTAAGCCCAGTTACACTGATCTGGTGATCTACATGTGAATAAAGATAAGGAAAATAAAACAGACAAGCGAAGACAACAAAAACAGAATCAGTGATAACAATAACAAAGCAGAAACAATTCAAAACATACAAGATAAGAAACAACAATAAAAGAACCCCATGGGTTATACATAAGAAAGTACTGTTTTGTGATTATGGCAGAATTTTAGTTAACACAAAATCATAACATTTCAACCTGTTCGTTATGACAGTATTTATTTGAATTTAAACAAAGCACAAATTTTGCAAATACCAGAGACGTGTGCGAAAACTAAGAATGCACTTTCCTCAAATGATGATGATAACATATTTTTTTCCATTGATCTCTTGCTACTTTCGTTTTCGCCCACATTGTTGTGCATAGTTTGAGTTATACTCGAAAAATATTCAGTCTTCATCTATCACATAAAAGAATTAAAAGCAAGACTCAATCTTAATCAGAAACTTTAGTTACATAAGTTTCTTTTAAAATGCTTTTCAACTGTTTGCTTTCACTTAATCACGTGGAAATTTTCATGGACACCTCACATTTATATGCCAAATCAGAACTCTTGTTTGGATGCTTTTAAACCTTTTCCTTTAAAAGATTTTTCAAGAAAGTCATGCAAGTTTTACGAGGTTCCTAAGACAGCTGTTTCAGCTCCAACTCCTAAGCTTCCTCCTCCTGCCCGCGACCTTCACCCTGGCCTGATGACTGGTGTTCGATGTTATCATCATCCTTCTCGCGAGCACCATGTTTAAGAGTGCGTGTGAATTCGATGTAATCGAACCTGCCCTCCTGGATTGGCGCCCCATGCAACAAATCATCCACCATTTCCTCTGACCAGCGATCACCCATGGTCATCAGACACTCGCGAAAATAGTCTTCAGGGATGTAACCTGTGAGATAACAAAGAGACTTAAACTCTTCCTGATAGATAGGTATGGATATATACTTGTTTGTAGAATAACACTAAAGACAGCGGGCGGCAACTAGGAAGTATGTAATTATGTATATATATATATATATATATATATATATATATATGAGTGTGTGTATTTATGTATATTTATCTATAGTTCATGCTCCTTAAATATGTGTGGTCTGTCAAGCCACTCAGTATTTCGAACGGACGACAGGGTTCTTGTTTGTCATCGGTTCTCTCCAGGCATGTCCTCATAGGAAAAGAGCATTTCCTGGAAAAGTAAAAATAAGTGCGAAGTAATTATAAGAGCACTGTGGCGCATATATCTAAAACTACCGAGGCAAGAGCCAAGTTGTTAGGACGAGGCCTTGCTATCAGAAGGAGAGCAGTTGCTGATGCGAGCCACAATCCATTTTTGGTCAAAGGACCAGATGGAAATCTGATACAAGGAACTCTTTTGACAGTACCAGACATTCCTATATACGCGAACGCGGCTATAGATGCCGTTTTGGTAAAGAACGGAGGTAAACTCCGATCTGCCATAAGATGGAGGATATCAGAGACCGTGAAGGCAACTTGACCGAATGGTAATCTGGCAGACGATTTGTTTTTATCGATCTGCCTAAAACACCTGTGAAAAAAATAATATGGACATTGGCCCGTTTAAGGCAAAGAGAGATGCCAAAAACAAGAGAATGTTTCCGATGCCCCAGAACAGTACATACAGCAGCGACGTGTCAAATGGGCTCGCCAGGCAAAGGATCTGGGGCAGTAGTGGAACCTCAGCTCAGAGGTAGCGGAAGAAAAAAAGAAGCAAGAGGAAAAGAGAAGAGAAAAGAAGAGAATATGCAAAGTCACGATGATCTGACTCCAAATCCAGTGATTGCAAATATAGAGTTAAGAAAAAATGAAAAAGAACAAACAACAAAAAAATAAAACAAAAAAAAAACAAAAAACATGAAGGTGAAGAAATTTCATTATTAAAGAAAAAAAAGAAAATAAGCAAACCAAGCAAAGAAGAAAAAAAAAAAAAACAACCCTAATGGCAATGGCTCTAACAGAGACAGCTATTCTAAGAAAGAATCTGACACTAGCTGCTCCCCAGATAAAGAGAAAATACAAGGAAAAAGCAATAAAAGTAAGAAAAAAAACAAAGGACTGAAGAAAGAAGAGAACCAGAAAGCGGTGAAAATGAATCCAGGTTGACATTGAATCAAGTTCAATCTGAAGAAAAAAGGGGAAGAAAGAATGAGAGATGCAAAGAAATGGATATCCGATTTTTTTTTTTTTTAACAAAGAGCATGATCTTTCAGCTGTAAGCCGGCGCATCCAGACACCCCATTCAGTGAAAGGAGCCCTCGACTTGGAAGCCTAGAGAAAAGGAACATTAAAGGTGTCAGCCGCCCTCCATCGGGTTTTCTAAAGGCAAAGAAAACAGGACGAAAAAAATTTCATGCACCGATTTCCAAAAAAAACCCAACCCAACAAATCTTATATCTATGACCCTGAATGTTTAGGGCTTATGGAATGTTTACAAAAGGAAACATTGTTTAGGTTAATAAAAGAAGACAAAATATCATTCGCCGCTCTCCAAGAGACTTACTGTATAAAAGTAGATTTTAATACATTACAAAGAGATTGGCCAGAAACTGGATGAAGCAAAGGTTTGATAACCATATTTGACTAAACTTAGGGGGACAACAACATTAAACATATTGAAAGTAAGAAGAGAGATATATTATATCGGAGGTTAAACTAGAAGTTAGAAGCATTTTGGTAGTTAGCACCATGAGATGATAAAGGAAACATAAATTTCCTAACTGAACTTTCTAAGGCCGTCATCATAAACATAGATAGGTAAGCGAAATACTTTATCTTGCGGATTTTGATGTTGCGGCTAGATATTACATCTGGAAACAGACAGCACCAAAACACGGGTGAGAATTGGATAAAATGTCAGAAAGCTCGAGATAGCTGGTGAGAACACCATCTAATAAAGAAAAATTTCACTCGGAATAAAGGAAATCTAGTACGACGCCTGGACTATATCCTAGACAGTAAATTCATAAATACGAGCATAAAAAACCCGCTGATTTCTCAGATCATGGAGCGGTTACATGTACTTTATCGATGCAAGCAAAAAAGAGGGGAAAGATCCCATTATAAATTAAACACCTAAATTTTAAAGATGAAAATTATATTTTGAAGAAAAAAAAAAGACGCCCCCACTTACATGAATCATTATTCCCACATGAAATGAGGGTTGATAAAAGCCGAGATAATGGGCATAAGTCAACACCACAGCAAAAACAAACCCCCCCACCCCCCCCCCCCCCCCAAAAAAAAAAAAAAAAAAAAAAAGAAACAATAAAAACACGCGCAAATAAATAATTACAATAAGTCCCATGCTTTTCGAGGTACCCTAGAGGCAATCAAAAAAACAATTTGAGAATCATCCTAACAAAACAGAACTTTTCAAGGAAAAAAAATTAAAGCTACAATGGAGTTCATGAAAATGGAGAAAACGAAAGGAGCTCAAATCAGAGTTGTAACGAAATGGATAAAATGTTTTTAAACCTGGAAAAGGGACTATCAACCGTTAAGTTCAAAGGGATGGAGAAGTAGCGACCGGTGATTCTGAGGTCATTAAAGAAACTAAAAATTACTATGAAGAATTAGACTAAGACTTTAAATCAGTAGAGACGATAAAACAATGAGCAAACGTATTTTCCACACTCACAATTTTCCACTTAAACAGCGGAGCAAAGACATCAAAGTGAGGCGGACGTAACAAAACAGAAATTAAAGAACTATTGAAAACCATGAAAAATAGATCTGCACCAGGTCCAGAGGACTTGCCCACGGAACTGTACAAATTCTTTTGGAATGGCATAAAGAATTTTTTTTAATAGATGCTCTACATTACAGAGAATGGGAACGGAAATTATGCTCCTCTCAAAGGCAATGAACAAGAGGGCTTATCCATAAAGGGAAAGAAAATATAACTAACGCTCAATTAGTCTCACCAATGCAGATTATAAAAAATAATACCAAAAGCGCTGGCACTAAGAATAGTGATACATGATAATCAAACGGGATTTTAAAAGGAAGAAATATATCAACAACAATTAGACAAAACGATCCATAATAAATCATGAAAGTAATAAGGAATCACAAGTTATTGTGTTCAGCCTAGATTATTATAAAGCTTTTGACGCATTATCAACCTGCCTCATATTAAAAGCACTTGAAAAGTTTGGACTCAGTAACAATTTAAAATCCTAAGTTAAACACGCTTGACCGATCGCCAAGCTAACTTTAAAAAGGCTGGGATATATTCTGAATATTTTTTACCTAGAAAGACGAGATAGTCAAGGATGTCCAGTTTCCCCAATGTTTTTTATCATTGCTGTGGAAATGCGTGCAAAAAGCATTCGCCAAGATAATGATATTAGTGGAAGTAAAGCAGCAAATTCAGCGCTTACTATAAAGATACTTCAGTATATTGATGACAACATACTTTTTTAAAGAAATGAAACAGACTTCAGAGAGATATTGACCCAAATAAAAAGTTCAGCTTATTTTTTGGCTTACAATTAAAAGAAAGTAAGTTCAATGCAATGATGCTATCAAACACTTAGGCCCAACTAGAAACAAGAAGTAACATATGATGTGTTATAGAAAAAAAAAACTTTGTTTATGGGCAAAAACTGATCTATCCATCAAAGAAAAGTTTACTTTTTTAAAAACACTGATATTAAGCAAAAGACTAAATTATTAGTAGCATTGGTCGATCAGAAAAAAGTCCTTATACAAACAAGCAGAATGTTATTTCTATTTCTGTGAGGAAAAGATATTCTCACACACGAGGGCGTTTAAAAAAATTAAAAGAAAAATTATTTGCAGTGACAACAAAGACAGAAGACTTTACATAATTGAAATTTCTTTGGTGCAATCTGCAGCTTTTTTCAATGGGCAGAAGCATTATGCACTGGACCAGAAGAAGATTGGAAAACAATAGCTTTTCAGATATTGAGAAAAGTCGCAGGCCAGACGGCTTATCTTAGTTCAAACAGAGCCATTAAAGACATTGATGAAGTTAAAAACCAGTTTTGGAAACAGGTATTGGAAACTTGGGCGACTTATAATAAACCCAGTGGGGTGCAAGATTTTATGAAGCATCCAATTTTCAATAATGAATACCTCATATACCACAATGAACCTGTTCACAACGAAATGTGCATTACAAATAATATAATTTTTGTAAATGATTTATATAACGACAATGACTTTATAAGTCTTGAGGAATTCACAAGAAAGACTGAAATGTATCTAGCACGACAAATAGACTACAACCTTCTTAACTCTTTATAATACAGAATAAACCTAAAACATATAACCCTACCCATAGCAAATATTTATTTAAAGGTAAAGAAATTGGGACACTAAAGAGAAAAGGTTTGCACATTTAATTGCGGAATGTGAGCCATCACATGCTACCATATTTTGGAACGACAGATTTAATCACCAAGTTCCGAAGGACATGTGTTCGATTCCATACTAAAGTATCAAAGAAACTCGACTGCAGACTACTGACTATAATGGAAAATAATGAGCAATGTTTACCCCACTAACATCTTGTTAAATAAAATGGGAATAGCGCCTAAATGAAATTGCATTCGGTGCGGTCAGAGAGTTTATATAGAGGATTTCTTAGCTGAATGCCCCGAAATAAGATCTCTATAGATAGAAGTAGAGAATCTGATAGCAATATGGACACTTACAACTTCTATAATCTTTTAGGGGGTAGAACAAGAAAAATTATCCTCAAAATAACCCAATGTTTATCAATGTTAAACTATGCTTTTCAAAATTTAAATACGGAAAGCAAACATTTTTTAAATGCCTTTTCTTCTAAGAGAGCCAACATAGAGAATTAAATCTTTTCGATTACTAAACCACAGCGGTAATGAATAATCAAGTATATTCCAAACATAAACAAACACCGTTGGTATATTATGACTTTTTTTAAATTCATAATAATGTACCTTTATCATGTCTTATCTCTTAGTTATTTTTTATAAGAACATTTTTCCAACACGCTTATTATTTCTTCTACTTAGCAGAAAAGAAGTAATAATAATAATAATAATAATAATAATAATAATAATAATAATAATAATAATAATAATAATAATAATAATAATAATAATAATAATAATGATAATAATGATAAAGGCAATGACAATAATAATAAAAAGGCGAAAATAATAAAAATAAAAAGGTGTTGACGAGGAAAAAAAATAAAATGAAAAATAAAATGAAACAGGAACAGGTTACAGTTTACACAATAGTTGGTAGAAACTCATTGGGGAGCTAGATAACAGGAAGTCTTCAGAGAAGAAACCCCCCTTGTAGCAAGTGTTTCGGCCCTGAACTTCTGACATTCTAAGGGGGCCGGGCCACACCCAGGTCATGACTCCCAGGTGTCTCCCTGTTATCTTTTTTTTTAAGCACAGCGCCAGGATTCGAACCCCGACCCTCATCTCTTGATAGATTGCTGATCCCGGCGCTTTACCACTTCGCCAACTGGTCCTGCGATGAAGGAACCTCTCATTACTCCTGCTTTAGATCCACCGGGAACTGTTTTCGGCTATTTCCGCTAGTAACCTTAGAGCTTTTGTTCTTTTGTTGCCACATATTGAAAGTTTTGTCAGGAGGTCGTAGACTGATGACCCTACGAATCCTCTGGCACTAACCTCAACGGGCATGACCACAGCTTTGTAGGTGGCATTTTTTCTAGCTCTTTGGTCAGGTTCATGTATTTCTCTCTTTTGTAGATGTGGGCCTCTTCCATCCTGTTTTCGTATGGTACTGTTAGCTCCACCATGATCAATTGTTGTGTGGAAGCTGAATGGATCGCGATATCAGGCCTTAATTTTGTTTCTTTAATTATACTGGGGTGACTGTCCCATTCTGGAAGGTGTGCTGAAACATCACAGTCATCACAACCGTCTAGAAGGCATTTTATCTGGTTTGTTGTCCTCACCGGCCTTCCGTGCCATGACTTAGCGCCTCCCTCTGTTGTGAATATCAACGCGTTGGTTTTAGGGAGAGTAGTCTCTCCTTTAGCCGTGCTTATGATTGCGGCAAGTTCCTGAAGGATTCTATTATGCTTCCATATGTATCGCCCCTGTGAGAGGGCGATTTTGCAAGAGCTCAAGACATGCTCTGTGGTCTGCCTGTCTTGGCATAGCGGACAAGTGGGGTCCTGTTTCTTTCCCCACCGTACCAGATTTGCGTTTGAGGGCAGGAGATCGTACTCTGATCTGATGAGAAAGCTGATCCGAAGTGGCGCCATGTGCCAGATCTCATTCCATGTGAGGGATTTCTGCAGGGCATTATCCCAATTAGTCCATTGTCCCTGTTGAGGTTGCTGGACTGCTTTCTGAACCCTTCTGGAATCTTCATTGAGCCTTATCTCATTGATGACCATTTCTCTTTTCTCTTTCCCTTCTGCTTTTGACCACCACTTTGCTGTAGATGATCCTAGCCATTTGCGGTCAGTTTGAGTTTGCCCAATCACTTCTTTAATCTTAAGGCACTCTTTGGCTTCGTGCACAGCTTCGACAACTTTCCATTTCCTACCCGTCTTTATGGTCGGTTGCACTGTCTTCACAACCGGGTCCTCGGAGTCCTCTAACATAGAGAGTAGCCTGGCTTTGCCACATTTATACTCTTCCAAGATGGATTTTAGAAGGAGTCTCAGCTTTGCTTTACGGCAGTACATTGCCACATCTGTGAGACCCGGAGGTACCCCTAACCATTACTATTGCCTCAACTGTAGTTGAGCAGATTTCATAGACCAGGAGTGGCCAGAGTAGCTTCGGAATTAGCATGAACTGTAGGCACCACACTTTCAGCTTATCCTGAAGGCCACATCTGTTGACGGCTAGCAGGCCTTCGGTATGAAGTTCTACTGTTTCTAGTCCTCTTTTGGTATCTTTCATGGATGAATCGTACCATCTCCCAAGGCTCTTAACTGGTTCTTGACTAACCGTTGGTATCTGCTGACTGGCCACTATGAATATCGTCGTCGCATCTATCTTGCCTTTCCTTACTGATAGACTGCGAGACTTCTTTGGTTTGAATTTCATCCTGCACCATGCCATTAAGACGTCAAGGCGCTTTAGCATTCGGCGTGTTTCGTCTTCCTTTGAGCAGATTATGGTGGTATCATCCATGAATGCTTTCAAAGGAGGCATGAAGCAATCACCACCTAGATTAGCCGGGCCTGTGCTATCTTCTGTTGCTTTCAAGATGACTTCCATAGCCATGACGAACAGGATTGGTGATATGGTACAGCCCATGGCGATTCCAATTTGAAAGTTGATCCAGTCTGTGGTGCAGCTATTAGTGGAGAATCTCATCGCTGAAATAGTCATCTAGCATGACTTATATATCCTCCGGGACATGGTACATCCTCAGGGCCAGCTGAATCATTTGGTGTGGTACCGACCTGTAAGCATTTGCCAGGTCCAACAAAATGACGTCGAGGTTAAGTTTTTCCGATTTTGCCCTTTGAATGGCTTCCCAGATCATCGTTGCATGCTCTAAGCATCCAGAAACCCCAGGGATGCCTTCTCTCTGGACCGAGGTATTTATGTACCCATTGTCAGTGAGATATTTTGTTAAACGGGGTGCCATGACTGAAAAGAATATCTTTCCTTCTACATTCAACAGCGAGATTGGTCTAAACTGATTTATTTCAGTCGAGTTTTGCTCCTTGGGTATATAAACTCCATCAGCAGACATCCACTGGTCACTGATCTTGAGGTTGATCCATGCTCCTCGGAGAATATTGTGTAATCGCTTTAGAACGTTTGGACATCTTTTATACAGTAGATAAGGCACGCCATTGGGGCCTGGAGCTGACATGGCACTTGCTTTTTGCACTACTGCATTGATTTCTTTCAAGCTTGGTGGTTTGTTATTGAATTCTTCTCATAGAGCATCTGACCACACCAGATCAGCAGGTTCACTTAGAGGTATTTCTCTAATTGGGTTAGAATATGTTTTCCTCAGGTGGGCCTCCAGCTGCTGTTCTTTCTGTATCGAAAGAGAACCTGATCTTGGTTGCTGGAAGAGTTGTCTTGCAAACTGAAATGGGTCTTTGTAGAAGCGTTCCTGGTTCTTTTTATTTTAACTTCGTCTCTTCCTTGCGGATTCTGCTCTGCTCAGTGCTGAGTGTCTCGCCTTCAAACCTCGCCAAAGTTCCTGCAGCTCATTTTTCTCTTCTTCAGTCGCGGATTTCATTTGTTTCCTTAAGTTTTTCTTCTGCTTTCGCAGGGTTTCCATCTCACGTTGCCTTCTACTTTTCTTAGGTTCTCTTTTGGCTTGATGTTGTTCAGCCCCGAAGGTGTTAAGACATGTCTGGTGGATAATGTCACCGAAAGTGGTAAGTTTGTGCTCCAAAGTGCTCTTCCCGATGAGCTTGTCCAGTTGTAGGACTATTTTGCTATCCAGAGCTTCCCATTGTTCTTTTGCGCTTGCTGGTGGTAAATTGATCTTCTTGCGTTTAGCGTTGATGAGCTGTCGGAATTTTTCGTCAAACTCCTCAGCGTGGATTTCCTCAGCACTGTGGTTTTGAATCTGGCTTTGGTTTTCCGACGTCTTACCTGCCTGAGCAGTGCGCTGCTGTTGATTCGTCGAAGCATTCAAGCAGCCCATTTTAGTCCTGTGGATCTTCATCCCTCTTTCGGTGGTAAATCTTCTGCCACATACACATTGGTAGTCCATTTCCAAATTACTCTGTTGTTCTGATCCCGTAGTCCTTTGGGCGTTTTCAGTCGTGATCGATTTGTCACCGATTGATCCATCATTCTCTCCCCCTTTCGGTGGATCATGGGAGCATCTCGCTTTATTATGTCTTGTAGCGATTTATTTTTAGAGGCCAAGGGGTTGCTAGCCCGTGAGGCCTCGATTCTAGTCTTTCCTAGTGTCACCTGTCTTTCCAGGAGTCCTCTGGTCTCTCCCGAACGTCCTCCGGTCTATTCCCGGAAGTCAATGGACATTCCATGTGTAGTAGGTAGAAACTCATTGGGGAGCTAGATAACAGGAAGTCTTCAGAGAAGAAACCCCCCTTGTAGCAAGTGTTTCGGCCCTGAACTTCTGACACTCTAAGGGGGCCGGGCCACACCCAGGTCATGACTCCCAGGTGTCTCCCTGTTATCTTTTTTTTTAATAAAATCAGTTCCAAATAAAACCATCTTGTTACACACACAATTATATAGAGTGCTATTAATAATTAAAAAGATAGTTTTCTTTTCCTTTTGTGAACTATTCATATTATTATAAGTATGATTTCTATTTCTTTGTAACATTTCATTAGTATGGCAAAGGCTGAAAAGGCTAAAAAATGTGGAAAAGAATGAGAAAGCGCTTTATTCTGTGTTGAGAATATCGACATATCCCAAGGTTAGAAGACACAGAAAAAAAAGAGAAACAGCCCGCACTGCAACCCAAACGGTGAATAAATATGAATGAATAATTGCATTTGTATTCTTGTATTTAATCTCCATCGTTCATAATATCATTAAATCTAACGCAAGGAATATTAAATAAATCTGCGTGAAAGAATTAGTATTAGAAATAGTCAATCATTTTTTTTTTAATTTGTATATAAAAAAGAATGTAGTTTTACTGACAAAAAACAGAACAAACAAACAAAAACAAAATAAAAACCAAACAAACCCAAAAAACAAAGCAAAACAAACAAACCAAAACCAAATATTAAAGTCTACTCTGGGTCAACTAAAACAACCATTTTACCAGTGGCCACTCTATGTTGCCCCTCTCTCAGCATTATTTTCCTATTCTTATAAACAAGACCAGGTTTCATCCATGTGAAAATGTATCCCAATGCACTGAAAGTTAATGTCTGGATTTTAATTGGGAAATTGGAAAATCGAATCCGACAATATCGCCGTTTCTGGAGAGAGAGAGAGAGAGAGAGAGAGAGAGAGAGAGAGAGAGAGAGAGAGAGAGAGAGAGAGAGAGAGAGAGAGAGAGAGAGAGAGAGAGTGAAAGGGAATGAGTGAGGGAGGGAGAGAGAGAGCGAGAGAGAGAGAGAGTGAAAGGGAGTCAGGGAGGGAGGGAGGGAGAGAGAAAGAGAGAGACAGTGAGAGAGAGAGAAAGAGAGAGAGAGAGAAAGAGAGAAAGAGAGAGAGAGAGAGAGAGAGAGAGAGAGAGAGAGAGAGAGAGAGAGAGAGAGAGAGAGAGAGAGAGAGAGAGAGAGAGAGAGAGTTGAAGACAGACCAACAAAATATGAGAAAACAAGAGTTCTTAAGCTTTGAGCCTCACCGTTGCTCCTGTCGTCAAAGCATGCGAAGGCGTTCTTAATGACGTCCTCTGGGTCGGTCCCGTTGAGCTTTTCGCCGAATAGAGTCAGGAACATAGTGAAGTTGATCGGGCCTGGTGCCATGGCTATCATAAGGTCAAGATCAGCGTCTGTTGGGTTCTTCCCCAGTGAAGTAAACATTTCAAATAGATCCTCCTTATCAACGTAACCGTCACGATTTTGGTCGATCATATTGAAAGCCTCCTTATAATTTGGAACAGAAGAAAAGAGATTGTTATTGGCTTCGGATAGAAATAGATTGTCCAATGGGGTAGCAATTTTCTCTTTTCGTTGATAATGTTGAAAGCCTCCTAAGAAGTAGGAGCTATTCAACTTAAGACTCCATTTAATAACAGCATAAAAAACCCATAATGCCCGCATTTCACGATCCTTTAATGATATTCTTGGCAACCACAAATATAATATTTTTCTTAAACTATAAATTACATTATTTCATGAAAATTTAATTTTCAGCATATTTAAAAAATCTTTTACTAATCCTTGGTAGTGGTGGTTCAGCTTAGTGTAAAAAACGTAGCTTATGTTACTCCAATGAAAAGCCCTTGTCCTTACGATCTTTCGCCATTATGGTAGCCCAAAATGGGGCGTATTTTCACTAACTGTGGTGAATTCTCTATTCAACTTTGTTATTATGACTTTGTATATGCATCAAGAGAGTCGAAACGTGTGTAATGATCTACTTCTTAAGTTTTAATCTCTTCCTCGCCAATAGAAGAGAGAGATAATATTTAAGAATAAAAGAAATTGAAAGGCAACTGGCCGATTTAGTGCTGAGTGTGCGGTCTCACCTTGAATTCCTGTATCTGGGCCTGGTTGAACATAGCGAAAACGTTGGACGTGTAGCGTTGAGTACGCGTGCGCTGCTTCTTTTTCGTGCGGGTACTCGACATCTTGTCTAGACTAAATGAGTAAGATAGTAAAAAAAAAAAATTAATAACCCGTGAGACACATAATTACTCAGTTGCATTTGCCCTTTCTGTATAGTTAGCTCATCTTCGTTTATGTTGTGTTGACACCCAAACAAAAAAATCAGAAACAAAAAACAAACAAAAAACAACAACAACAAAAAAAAAAAAAAAACAGAACAAAGAAAAATTTCAAACGCGCTTTATTAATCCAGAGTTCGAGTACTACTGTCGTTCTTTTATTCTCTTCTTTTGCCCCTGCTGTTGCTATTGCTACCACAACTGTTACTACAATCACAACTACTGCTGTTATTACTACTACTATTACCACTATTACAACAACCAGTACTACTACTACTACTGCTGCTGCTGCTGCTACTGCTACTACTACTACTACTACTACTACTACTACTACTACTACTACTACTACTACTACTACTACTACTACTACTACTACTACTACTACTACTATATTTTTATTTTTATAATTTGTATTTCACATTTATAAGTGAATATCCTTTTGTAATTTCTTGTTCTTGTTTTTGTGTCTAAAGAAGGCATAAAGCTTACGTGTTTTTTTAATTATTTTTTTTTTTGTAAATTTTGGAGCTGCACTCTTCTTATATTTTCTTATTTTTTTTTTCATGGTGCTTCGCAACTATTCATAAAGCTCCACTGCGACAATCAATATTAACTGAGCTTACTACTACTACCACTGCTGCTGCTGCTGCTGCTACAACAACAACAACAACAACAACAACAACAACAACAACAACAACAACAACAACAACAACAACAACAACAACAACAACAACAACAACAACAACAACAACAACAACAACAACTACTACTACTACTACTACTACTACTACTACTACTACTACTACTACTACTACTACTACTACTACTACCACTACTAATACTGCTGCTTTTACTACTACTACTACTACTACTACTACTACTACTACTACTACTACTACTAATACTCGTACTAATAATACTAATACTACTACAACTACTAATACTACTGGTTTTAGTACTACTACTAGTAATACTACTACTACTACTACTACTAATAATACTATTTCTTCTGCTTATGCTACTACTACTACTACTACTACTACTACTACTACTACTACTACTACTACTACTACTACTACTACTACTACTACTACTACTACTACTACTACTACTACTGTGCTGCTGCTGCTATTACTACTAAGTTCTACAACTGCTACTATTACTACTTTTAGTAAGAATTGGATAAAGCTTAAGGTTTATTTAGTGCTCAGCAATGGCTGGTCATTGGCGTCGAATCAAATATAAGGAAAATCGCTTGTTGTTTTGAAAGATTTGAAACCTTGGTTTTTAGTTGCGTCAACACACGTCGTCTTGCCTCCAAGAGAGAGCATAAATTATACGATGCTACAATGGTTTTTAAATCTAAATGTAACTTGGACTGTTTAAACTTCATTTACTGTTATTGTCTTTAATACTTATTAAACAATTGCAAATAAAATAGATTTCAAACATTTTTAATATATATTAAATAGGGGAAATAAAAAATAAAAACTTTGAAGACATACCATAAATATTTTTGGTATTGTTATCAAATGATCTGACTATCAACATAGCCCCTGCTGGTGAGGGTTAAAAAGATAATTGGAATAATGCTTTATCCTCTTGATCTTCAGATACTCTCCTGAATATTACTTTAACAATGGTTATACTTATAGTAAAAACCTCTAAACTAAACGGGCTACTCACTTCTCTCGGTCACTTTATTCCTTCGCCACAAAAACGTCTACACAGGAGGTGTTTTTTCCTGAGCCAAATATTCCCTATTTAGACTTGTTTGTCAATCAAAACTAGAAATCTCAACGTAAAAAAATGATAACCTTGCTTTATACAAAGAAATCCACTATGTACTTCGCTAACTCAAAGCATCCCAGTCTGAAAATTTTTGCAAAAGATATTCTGAACGCAGCTTTATTCCGATTCTACTGGAAATAGATCTAGTTATGAGTGTAACTTCCTTCTTCCGTTTTCTCTTGGAATTCCTGAAGGCACCCGCTGACTGTTTCTCTGATTCGACCCAACTCACATTTTACACCGTTACCCGTACCTCCCAAACAGAAAAAGTGTGTACTCTACCTGCAGTGGGCTAGCACAACCCATCCCATGTCTAAACCAGACCCTGCACCTACTATAACGGTTCGTTAGGATACACACTTTTACTGCGTCATGACCCAAGGACATTTTATATGAGCTTCATTCACTGCCAGTCACATGGCTTACCGATTTAGTTTACTTTGTTGCTCACGCTAGGATCAGTGTTTAAGAGGAATGTGTTGCTCCTGAAGCAAAATCACACACTTCTACATCGAACACATCCCTCATTTTCCTTGTACCAACGCTTTTGTCCATGTTATTCATGGGAATAATTACACTACTACTACTACTACTACTACTACTACTACTACTACTACTACTACTACTACTACTACTACTACTACTACTACTACTACTACTACTTATAATAATAACAATAATAATAATAACAACAACAACAACAATGATTAAGCGAAGAAGAAGAAGAAGAAGAAGAAGAAGAAGAAGAAGAAGAAGAAGAAGAAGAAGAAGAAGAAGAAGAAGAAGAAGAAGAAGAAGAAGAAGAAGAAGAAGAAGAAGAAGAAGAAGAAGAAGAAGAAGAAGAAGAAGAAGAGGAGGAGGAGGAGGAGGAGGAGGAGGAATAAGGAAAAAAAAAGAAGAAGAAGAAAGAGAGGGAAAAACAAACTGAAAGAAAAGCCAAACAGAGAATGAAGAATGGGGTATGTTATGAGATAAGTTACAATATATATATATATACACACATTATATGAATCGAACTAAGATGAGAGCGTAAATGAAAAGGAAGGTAGACGAAGAAAAAGATGGGATGGCGGTAAGTGTTGTGAACATCAATAAAAGATAATACAAAAAAAAAAAAAAAACTACAACAATAACGACAACAACAACGAAGCAGTTAATAATAATCAACTCTCACAGCACATGAGCCAAATTTAGCCGGGAGCGGTTCTATGCTAAAAATGAGCTATTCTTTTACTTCTTTCTTATTTCAAGGATATATTATAACTTCTCAAGCAAGCGCACGATATAAATACGGTGTATTAAAAACTAAGCTTCCAGAGGCAGAAGTTCTAGATGCGTCTGTGGTAAACGGGCAGAAATAGTTACTTATGAAGTGATAAACAGCACAGGGACGAATGGGGTTCTGACAGACCGACAGAATGATTGAGAAAATTTTCAAGCCCAGTCTACTAAAAACGGTGTTCATCTGAAAAGTTCTTCATTCTTACGGAAAAACCAATCTGAACAAAAGAAATGAGATGTTCTCCCAATGTCGACATCGCAAGAAACACCGCCTCGATAATGTGGACCGAAAATAATACTATTCGCTTGAAGAGATGAAAACCATCCAAACACTTAAGTAGCGAATTACAGTAAGTGATCTAGACTTTTCTTAATTTATTTGAGCTCCTTAAATCGTAAAGCTAAGCACTTTTCTGATTTTTTTTACTTCCTAAACAAATATATATATATATATATATATATATATATATATATATATATATATATATATATCGGAAGAATACAAATATGGCAAATCCACACTACTCTCCATGTTAAAGTATTCGAGGACCCGTTTGTAAAGACGGTGCCACCGAACATAGGTAGGAGATGGAACGTTCTCGAAGCTATAGAGCAAGCCAAAGAATGCCTTAAAATTAAAAAAAAAATCATTGGGCATACTCAAACTTGAAGGAAATGGCTATTTGCAACGAAGTGGTGATTAAAAGCAGATGGGAAAGAAGAAAGAAACCTGGTCATGAATTAGATACAGCTGAATGAATTCTCCAGAAGGATCCAGAAAGCAGTTAGTTCCTCTACCCCAACACGGATAATGGACTAATTTGATGATGCTATGCAAAAATCCCGATCATTGAAGGACATCTGGCACATGTTGCCACGTGAGGTCAGCTTTCTCATCCTGACCTCCAACGCAAATCTGGTACAGTAGGGAAAAAAAGAGGACCACACTTGCCCGCTATACTAAAGCAGACAGACCACAAAGCATGTATGGACCTCTTGCAAAATCGCCCTCTCACAAGGACGATCCATATGGAGACATAACAAAGTTCTTCAGGAACTTGTCGCGATCATAAACACGGCTAAAGGACAGATGGCCCTTCCTAAAGTCAATGCATTGATATTCACTACTGAGGGAATTGATGGCACGGAAGGTCGGATAACAAATCAGAGAAAATGCTTAGCAGACGGATGTAACCAGTAGGAAATTTTGACAGACCTTCCAGAATGGCATAGTCACCCCAGTATAATCAAAGAAACAAGACTAAGGCCTGATATCGTGATCCATTCAACTTCTTCATAACAAAATCTCACGGTGAAGCTAACAATTCCATACGAAAACAGAATGGAACAATTGAAGAGGCCATATCTACAAAATACTGAAATACCTGAACCAGGCCAAAGAGCTAGGAGATGCCGGCTACAAAGCTGTAGGGATATCCGTTGAGATTGGTGTTGGAGGATTCATAGGGTCATCAGTCTACGACCTTCTGATTAAACTCTTAAAATCTAGGCACCAAAAGAACAAAAGCTCTAAAGCCACTTGCTGAAATTAATAGTCGAAAATTGTTCCCACTAAATCTGGAGCAGGAAAAATGTTTCAACTATCGAAAGCCCAGTTGGCTTTTTGATACATAATTGGCTGATATTGTTACACCGCAGAAACACAGTGATATCTCCTATTTTGCATTCTAGTTACACGTAAGACTATAAATCCAAACAATCATTTTATTTCAAAGATGTGCGTCATAGAAAGAGTACTTCAATAGATGATGAGTAATGATCCAGAAGCTTTTTACGGGCAAGAAATTTACGCTTTCGTAATGGCTGTAATAATGTTCGGAGCTTAATGTAAACTAAACCGAAAAAAATTAGCGGCCAATGTTTGCAGAAAAGAGCCTGGAAAATGAAAATTTTGTTTGATTTTTCGTAGTATTTATTATTTTAGTACAGAAATCCGAAGACTTAGACCTCTAGAATCGCCAATTCCTTCGTACTTTGCTCCATTTCACATTTTAATGATGTATTTAAAAGGCATAGGAAAGTGATATATAAATGATATTCAGATCATTTCAAACTTATGTTGCAACTGGAATCGTCTTGTAGAGTTGCTGAAATTATAATTTTACTATGATATGAAAGAATCTTAACAACTTCTTCACTGGAGTTATTTTTTATGCCCAACACAATATGACATGATTATGTAAATAATTATAAATGCAGCAACATGATTATATTTAAAATTTCAATTTCTTTCTTGATATGGCATCTTTGGAAGTTTTACCCGAATTCTCATTTTCTTTGGCTTTTTAAGATGTTATTTACGAACCTGAATGTTCTATGTGGAATTTTAATATCACCTTATGGACAGATCGAAACAAAAATCTTTATTATTTAAATACATGCATTTCTAACTATCATTAATAATTTAAAGCATATCGTATTCATGCAATTTATTTTTATTTCCACAAGGAGATTTGTATCGGTATATGTATTCACTACTTTGTATAAATAGGTAACAAACACAATGTTTTTAGTGTAAGACGAATCACCGTGCCGCTTGACAGTGATTGTGTGAGAAAAGACTTCGAAGTTCTAGTTGTTATAGTGGAAATATGCGATTGTGAGGTAGTAAAAGTAGTACGTAACTTGGATATTTTATTATTTCTGCGTGTATACCTTCGTGAAAAGGGGTAATTTGTATACTTGTACTATTACTACTTCTGCTACTTCTGTTAACAGTAATAAGAATAAATCAACTACTATCACAGAGGCCATTAGGCCATCACGAAGACTGCTCCTTTGAAAGCCAGAATCATATCCCTTTGACTTCGCCCAGAAGACACACTATCCCTCTGATCCCCTTCCGGTAGAGCAAATTATATTTTGAGACTACGCGCAAGCGTGGACTCTACAGAGTCATTAATGACGCCTTCTGTAACCAACTCAACTTTCTTATTGATGAGGCTTAGAATACAGGCAAGGGAGCTAACACAGTTGTTCCCTTTATTCACAGATACCTGGAAAACTACAGACTTGGGGAAACAAATCTTTTGCTCTATGCAGACAATTAAGTAGGACAAAACAAAAACTCCACCATGATTGTCACAAAGCGCTACTGTAATTTCACTTGTACAGAATCACGCGGCACACTCCTTGTAGGTATAACAAGATGCCGCTCTCAAGCGTTTGGTCGGGGATCATAGACCATAGCATCCTAGCCACTAAACTAAACCGGTAGACAGATTAAATGTATAACGTTATAAAGTCGCCGTGGAGGCACTGCATGATAATACTGTGGGTTGGTGAAGTTTCAGTAGTGCTATGTCTGGAGCTTCTCAGGCGTGTCGATTTTTGAGGGTTAATCATTAGTATAGTCTGCGATAGAATCTAGGGAGAAGTCAAGAATCCTCATCTGGATGTCATATAAGGGAAGATTTCCATCTCCCAGTGTTAGCTGATATACACAATCTACAAATCTATCAAACTTCTGTCTGACTCGCGTGTTCAGGAAAAGTGTCTTATACCAGTGTTCTAATACAATTCTTCAATCCGATTTGAAGCAATGAAGCAGACAGGTCGCACTATGCTTGTACTCTCTTCCATTCATCATTAATTTTGTTTTGAGTCTTGAAGTTCCCCACTGCGGACTCTGGGTGAAGTTCGACTTCTATTTGTGGCTCTAAATTATTTGGAGATTGATAATTATACATATTCATAAGTTTTTCCTTCGTGCATTGAGAGTAGTATTGGATTCGTGCTTTATAATATTCACAACTTTTGAACGTGCTAGTTCGTTAACGAGTAAAGCCACGAGGCTCGGAGTTCTATAATTAAATGTTTATCTTAAGCGCTTGAGTGGTTAATTTTAATGTACCGGTATTCCTAATTCGTAATGTAAACCGTGTGTAATGTTGTACAAGCATCTTAATTTTAATACTATGTGTCTTCCTTACTTTAATATTTTCAACTCTGTTTTATTTAGAATAGAGCCGGTCAGCGCAGGATCTATGTCTTGAAAGGCAAAACAAAGTTTTAACAAAGTGACCTTGACCTTGTCTGCTACGTAGACCTGGTTCCTGGTCATCATTTCTGTTGACGCAAAGTTTCAAAAAGATTGCCGTTTTATTACAAGTGAAAGCCTGTTCACAGAAAATTTCAATAAAGTTTAAAAATTATCTCAAGATTGTATTTCTATTTCTATTTTATAACACAAATAAAGTGTTAGAACCGCACTGGACACTCTGATCTGTGCATTTTCTAAAAACTTAACCTTCTGGATTATAGTTATACTGCAGCTGATGCTGAAGCCTGAGTATTAAGTCTCATCCTAGGAACAAGAACATTACAACTGAAGTCAATCAAGAACACTTTAATTAATAATTTCTCAAGAGGACAGTAACAATATATGTTCAAGACTGTTAATAGTAGTTAAGAGCGCCCATCTTGTAGAACTATCCTTTCTGATTTCTGTCTCCTTTATTATCTTTATTACCTTAGTTAAGTAATCAGTTATTATTATATGATTGAAACAGTTTCCACACATTGGTTGTAACTCCTTTTAATCTTTAAGTCATCAATCTTACTTTATATGTAAAGATTAATAAGCATCAGACTTGAAGCTTTATTGTATTCTTCCTATATTGTCGTTGCAACTTATTTTCCAAAGCAAACATTACACGCCCCGCGCTGGCAAACAAACACCTACCAATATCAATAATAAATAAATATTTTTATGTTTCATTATTCATCGCACGAAACTTGTTGTCAAGTGCATCCTAGTGAGTGTTGCTAGATGTCCTTTTAATATATCAAACTTCAATTTGTAGTACCTGGCCTACTTTTGAACTTCGGGAATTTACAATGTCACATGTGGTTTGCACGTATGGGCTGTAACGGTGTGACATTGTGACAATCATTAGTATCTGATATGGAGATGTTTAACGGGAAGAAAAAGGCGAATACAGCTCAGCTTTTTGGTTGCTGGAAACACCAAATTTTGCCCTGATGGTGGATTTGGGCTAACAAAAAGGAAGCTTAAAGTCACCAGGGTGGACTGATTACAAAATATTGCTGATGTTGTCAATGAATCGGCACGCATGAATAAAGCAGTTCTTGTAGGCACAGAAAGTGGCAACTCACACATCCCCACCTACAGATGGGCCATTTTTCACGAAGGTGAAAGGAATAACAGCCTTTCTTCACTTTAAAATGAATAATTCAGGATCTATTGTCAAGGACCATTCTAATGCACCTGAATCATCGCAGAATCTTCTAAAACACCTCTGCCTGCATATGATGTGCTGCCACCTATAATCCCTGGGATTCAGCGGCAAGCGACAACAGTATGTGTACAAGAAGATACGTCAGTTTGTCGCTCCCAACTGTCAGGACATTGTAACTGCTCAACCGACAGTAGTTGCTGTTGACACTGACAGTGACAGCGATAACTCTTATCATCAAGATGAGCCTGTTGTACAGGTAACTGTACACATTCTCTGGTTGTAACCACCACGTCGCAAGGATGACAGGTGGGAGAGGAGCGCCGCAGCTAGGACGAGGCCGCGGTGGCAAGCGGGTGGGCAGTAAAGACCTGACATCTACTTTTCTTGGAGTACTTAAACCCTGAACAGCTTGTGAAGCTAGGAAACACATATAACACGTAGTTGTAAAGATTAACATATTTGTCTGTTAAAAAAAAAAGTAAGTGAAATTTTTTAGGTCCAGACGTTTATTATAAAAAAAATGCAACATTTGAAATTTAATCATTCCTTTGGTGCTGACACCGACTCTGAATTAGAAGAATCATTCTCTTGTGTCAGTGAATGAGTTCAAGCTTACGGTATCAAAAAAGTTTTCAGTAGGCCTACTTTGGTTCACAAAAAAAAAAAAAAAAACAAAAAAAAACGAAAACTGAAAAACAAACAAATTTCAGTTACACATTCTAATAGCCAAGATCAAGATCTAGATCTAGTGTTAAAAGAACCACCCACGGAGGGTTTTGGCATAAATGTTTCTCGAACATATTTTTAGCGCATAATTATCACATTAAACTGTAGATCTTGATTATTTGACTAAAATGAATAAATAAATCTTTAGACACTGTATCCTTGTTTCATTTCATGAGACGATAGAAAGAGTGAGAGAGGAATTAACCGCCTGTAATAAGAACCCAAAGCTCTGTCGTAGTGCACTTGTAACTACGTGTAAGCCACCGGGCCATTACCGTCCCTACACAAGTGGTTACATATCTTTCCATTTCAAACTTCAACTAGGATTTAAAGAATAGTCTTATTTGATTGATACTTAATTTTGAATTAGGCAATTTTCAATCTTGAGATTAGATATAATTAGACAGGTTTGTTTTAGCTAAAGACATGTGCAATCAGTATGCACAGCAAGGACCTTATTTTGAAAATCATTTGACGATTTGCTTTGTTACCTTAATAAGTCTTCCTGACAGGCAAGTTATGCGCTTTTAAATTAGGGCTAAGGAGACACCTTTCAGAACTATGTGAATTCTTTTACAAGACATCGAAAGACAATTTAAAAACGACTGTCATACTCAATAAAAAAAAGTTAACATCTTAAAACAGAGAGATGTGAAATTTCTTTTTTATTTCTTTTTTCTCACTTGACAAGTACAACAGTTACTTTTCATGTGAAAAAAAAACTGGATATTAAAAACTAAAAAAAAACAAAAAAAACCCTCAAATTTCTGTACAGTTACAATGAATAAGGGGTGATGTGTGGACCATTCCTACAGGTGAAGAACAGTTTTGGCTTATTAGTTAGTTGATGATGAAAATCTTGAAGTTTTCCCTCTTTGAAAGAATGTCTCGTAGCTCCTACGAATTCTTCATTTCCCTTTTTTCTTGTTTTTCTGGGGCTGTTCAGACGGTTGGTGCAAATCAAGACATGGGTGATGTTTGAAAAACAAGAAGTAAGAAAAAAGGGTTAAAAAAAAACAAAAAACAGGAAAAGCTGCATGTAGTCTATTTATCTATTAATATAATTATTATAATGAGAATATCACGGGAGCAATAGAAAACAAATCATGAAGTATTGACTATCACTTTACGGTACTATAAGACTATACTGAATGCAAGAAGAAAACGTGATTTTTGGCCACATGTTTAAAAGGAACAAACAAGAACGACTTAACAGGACCAGAAAGAACATAGAAAGAACGAGGCAAAGGACTGGTATGGATAAATAGAAAGCCTGAACATATCAATAATCGATTGCACTTGTTACTCTTGCCACAACAGCTTTTTAAGGAAACTATGTCATTAAAAAAATACATGGCAAACAATAATCGCACAGATAGAGGTAACATGGATAATTATATTCAGCTATCTTCACGTCATACATGTTTTGTTTGCATTATGAAAACTCAATTAAAATTATTAGTGTTATCAGTAATGAGTGAATACGAGTGGATTAATCTGATTCCCTTTACTACTTTTTATCAGAATGTATTGTTTTTTTTTCTATTGCTCTTGAAGCAACACGAAGGAAATCAAAAAAGAAAAGTTCACAAAGTTGCAAAGTAAGAACCAACGACATTCTAGTGATTATCATTGTATCAAACTGATCACAGCCGTGTGTGATGAGTAAATGAAACTGCATTTTCAAATAAAAAAATAAACCAAAATAAAAAGTCAAGGTTAAAGTTATCAATTGTGACCAGACAATCTACAATTTAAAAACATAAAATTTTATTAGGAAAATTCGAGTTGACAACTAAGATAATACATATATAAGTTACAGAAACAAGCAAAACAGTTACATTATAATTAACAAGACTTTATGATAAACTTTGGAATAAAATTCAGTTATTGTCTTCCAACTAAATTCAAGAGAATAAAAAAAAAGGATAACTGCCTTTTTCTGAGAGCATATTCTAACAAGCAATGTTTACTGCATGGACACATTTTCTGACTCTCAACGCGAATAATAGGTACAGACAAAAGGTAATAGATTGCTTTTACCATTACACACTATAGGACCATCGGCCATCATTATGATCGCCTGATCTAAAACAGCAGTTTGTAGGCATGGACTCAATGGTCTTTTTTTTTCTTTCAAGAAACGAACTTAGAATCTTGCTATTTTTAGTCTGCCAATATATATATATATATGTGTGTGTGTGTGTGTGTGTATGTGTATGTGTGTGCGTGTCTGTTTAAAAATACTAACTATAATTATTAATATTACATTGAATTAACAAAAAGGGAACTAGAAAAACGAAGCCACACGAATTTAAAAAAATGTGCGCCCTTGTTAAGAAGAGACTAAAGGACCATCATTAAAATTTATTACTCTGCGTTCTAAAAAATAAAAATGACGTTATTGATTGTTAACAACTTCAAACTATTACGAGGGCTCTTTCATAATTAACCGAAAAATGCCTGTAAAATCCGCGTTTTTTATGCTATCAACAAAAATCTTGCACGTGTTCATACCTTGACTCGTCCTTCATTTCTCTACGTAACAGCCAAGTCTGTCAACAGACTTCTGCCAACGCCGCACCATGGAATAGATACCCTCTCGGAAGAAACTTCCGTCAAGGTTTTGTAGCCATTTCCGCACATGGTCAAGAAGCTCTTCATCGTCATCAAAGCGCTTTCCTGCCAGCTCACGTTTCAGTGGCCCAAAGAGGTGATAATCAGATGGTGCGAGGTCTGGACTGTGTGGTGGGTGTGGCAAAATCTCCCATCCATATTTCTCTAGCCAACCTTGCGTCACTCGTGCTGTGTGGGGTGTAGCGTTGTCGTGTTGCAAAATGACCCCGTTGGTCAACTGCCCTGGGCGCTTTCTGCGAATGGCCTCCCTAAGCTTGTCAAGAGTTTGGCAGTACCTTGCAGCATTGATTGTTTCTCCAGGTTGTAAGGTTTCGAACAGAAGAACACCACGACTGTCCCAGAAAACAGTTCCCATTATTTTCTTTGCTGACCGCATGACTTTGAATTTCTTCGCGACAGGTGAGGATGGATGTTTCCATGTCATCGAATCTTGCTTTGTTTCTGGGGTGCAATGGTGCGACCAAGTCTCATCACCGGTGACTATGCTGTCAAGAAAAGTCACATCGTACCCTAGAAAGTCTCCGCCGGCGTTGGCAGTATGCCCGTGAACCCTGCGTGAGCTCTTGCTTCTTCTCATAAGTTCCCTGCAGATGTCCAATCTTTGTTCTTTATGATTGTCTGTCAGTTGCTTAGGAACCCATCTTGCGCTGACTTTTCTGTAGCCAAGTTCATCAAATACAATTCTATGGGCAGAAGTTTCCGAAATTTCAAGACTGCTTGCGATTTCATGAAGTTTCAACCTCCTGTCTTGACGAATAAGCTCATCAACTCGCTTCACATTGTCTTCTGACGTTGCAGTTATCGAACGCCCTCTCCCTTCCCTGTCTGTCAAGTCGGAATGGCCGGCTTCAAACAAATTCCACCAGTGATAGACTTGTGTACGGCTTATAACATGCTCACCATATACACTCTGAAGTTCTTTATGAATTTCGGTAGGATTCAGACTTTTGGCGTTCAAAAAACGTATGACAGCTCTGATTTCCTCCTTTGACCAAGTTTCAAGGTGGGCCGCCATCTTTAAAATCGTCTAGACATTCATTGTGCAAAATGATGCACTTCATAATTTCTGGGAGTATCCGTAAGGAAATAAGGAATATCATGTCGTTTACAGAATTAAAAAAGCTCCACTGGTTGCTGAGCAATGGGCATTTTTCGGTTATTTCTGAAAGAGCCCTCGTATCTATCACCATTGGACGAGAGCAACAACAACAGCTAGAAATTTTAGTCAGGCCCGTGGGTCTCGAAAATCAGCTATGTATTTCTTTTATTATTGATGCTCCTTATCTATCGAGCACTATCCTCTTAAAGCTGATATAACCATAGCAAAAAACAACAACAACAAAACGAGCAAAACAAAACACACATACATACATAAAGATATGAGGTGGCAGGGTTAAAATTCAAACAATTTTTTTCAAACAAATAAGCACACTGTAATGAAGTTTAAGTGTGTTAATCCATTCTGGGGTATCGTAATAATTGGTATCTATCCTTTTATAAGAGAACTTTCAAATATGTGCCTTTATCAATTATCCAGATGCCCTGCTTTTCAGCACAGGCGATCACGACGTTCGATGCATCTCAATTCCTCGTCGCGTTTAGTGCATCTGTTCTACACTTACGACATAGCCACTTTTTTCTCACTTATTTCCCTACTACGTTTTCCTTCGATCTTTCCAGTTTTCATACGATATTCAAGTTTCTCTCTTCTCATCATAAGGCTAAAAAGGTTGCCTGACTTTTAACTATAAATTTGTAAGTAATCTTGTGTCTGCTTCTCATAATACTGTTTTGTTCGATTTCTTTGTAGTCCATGAGATTCGAAGCATTCTCCGTAGGAACCACATTTCTGTTGCCTCCAGTTTCTTTTGTAGCCGTTTTGAAATTGCCCAGGCTTCGCAACAATACATTAGGGTGGTTTCAATATAGCATATGGGTTATTCTTCTTCTTGTAAGGATGGAGATGTATAGATTTATTGGTACCGATTTCCCGCTTGCGCTAGTTGTTGCGCCCATTATTTGATTAAAAAAGCCAAGAATTTAAATTGACCCAATTGCTTGAGTTCATTGCCATTGATAAAGATGTTGACCTGTGGACATTCATTGTTTCGACTGACGACCACCAATTCTGTCTTTTTGTTGTTCAGTTTCAACCTTTCTTTAGGCTTTGTTTCAACAGTGTCTGTAATAATCATCTCGTCCTCTTTATTCCGCGTCATTGTTTACATGTATGTTGTGCACTCCTACTTTAAATGTTGGGAATGCTTCTAGGTTTCGCAAAATTATTTCACTATAGAGCGAGAAAATTTCTGGGGAAAGCACACATCCATGTCTCACACTTTGCTTTAATTTCTAAATGAGATAATTGCCCTATCAACTTGCATTGCTTGCTGTCTACTTCAATTCCTAGAACATATTTTTGATCACTCAAAGATCTTTTCCATCCATCGACAATCGTGTAAGTTTTGGGAATATCATGTACCTCATCGATCATGCCATACTCTCTCTAAAGTCTAATGCCTTGGTGTAGTCAATGAAGCACAGGTACACTGTATACTTCTTTTTGTTATTCCAGAGCTCGTTCAATTACACTTCGAAGAATGGCGATAGCATTTATTGCAGATAATAAACTTGATGGTATGACAACATTCGACTAGTTTCTGTCCTCGCATATTTCTGATGCCCAATCCATAGGTCCTACCACACTTTCCTCTCTCCCTTCAGTTTTTGCATTAAAATCGCCCATATTTTTCCAGGTCTTCATAAAACTTTTTTGTTAAATCCCTATTAGTAAATGTTGGTGCGTATACTTGAATGATATTAAGGTTGTGTAGTTTTCCTGCAATATTAAAAAAGTAAAACGCGATCTGATATCGGCCAATAAATTTTGATGGTTTAGTCTATTTCTTGGTCCAGCACAATAGCCACTCCTATTTACATCCTGAATAGAATATTTCAAAAAGTACATTTTTTTTCGCCTTGAGATCTATATCTGTATACTTGTTATACCAGAAGAAGAACTAGTTGAGTTAAAAAATAGACCATCTAAACTATTATAGATTTTAATAACTTGACATTCAATTAAAATTCATACACATTATGCAATCTACATCATTCTTTCCTCCCTTCCCCTTTTCATCGTTTTCAAAGCCTTAACTGCTAATACATGTGTTGGCACGCAGATCCAATCATGTTTCTCCCTCCCGTCCGCAACAGTTACTTTCCCATTAGGCACCCCGAGGCAGGGCCCATTACCTATAAATATGTTTACGTGACTGGTACTACAGCTGACTCATGTTTCAGCTCGACAACAGTTGGACACAAAGGAAAGATTTTAATACCCTACCTTACTTGCCACAAGCACACCAAACCATAAAACTCAGAATATTTATGAAGGCCAGAGATTATTTATACACTAAAGATCAATGAGTTATAATATAGAGGAAGATAACACATGATATGCTCTTTGCACTACTGGATGTTTCAACTTACTGGGAGATTTTAAATTCAGTAATTTTAACCTACTTAACAAGAACTGAAGTAGTCTCGTACTTAGAATTTTCAAAGGAATAAGAGACCAAAAAAAAAAATCATTAACAACAAAATACATGCTGAGAATATGAGATTTTCAAAATGTTCCTACATATATGCAGTGTTCTACATGAGTCACATTCAAATTATTCAATTAAAAATAATAAGAGCTACTAGAGTTGGTATACAAAAATTTAATTTGAGATGCTTTTATTTCTTTTCAGTTTACAAAGCTCAATAGTAAAAAAATGATGCAGAATCAATAAACATCCTCTTTTTCATCAGCATGGAAAATTTCACGAAGAAGTCTTTAAACGCCTCAAAGTCATGGACAAGTTCATGCCGCAGAGTTACACCTATCACAGGACAGGATAAGGCATTGTCAAGGTGTATTCTCCTCCCTTTAATAATTCACCTCCAAACCATGTCGTGACAGGTGAAGAAACTAAGACCTAGTGTCAGATTTGGTTTGGACCTACTGCTAAAATTGAGGCGGCTCTACACTTCAGAATAACAGCCATTCTGTGATTCCAGTGCATCTACCTCTTTTCTTATGGCACTTTGATTTATTGGTCGCTACAAGAAATAACATTACAGCAGTACATGTATTACAAAGCTGCTTTAGCTGTAGTTTTGTTAAAAGGTCTAAAGGTCTTTTATCTTAAGCTCTCTCTTATCTTCCACTTATATTTGGTAAATCCACCTCTTGAAGATTCATGTAGGCCTAAATAATAGCACTGATCTCATACTCAAAGAAATTGAATATTAATTATGACAAAGCGAATATTTTCTGTTTTGCAATATAGTGAAAAATACAATGGTGCACAAAGACTGATAACAAACTCTTGTAATGTATGGCTATGAGCAGACAAGGTGGAAAGCTTGGTAAAATTCAGTAAAACTCATTATCAATGAAAGGACCACACAAAGATTTTGAAAGGAAATTGATAATTTCATGATGCATTTATAAAAAATATTCAATAACAAGTACACTTCTGTCAAAGTTAAAATGACAAAAGCAAAATCTTTCCTGTTTATACAGATCAAAACTGGTCTTGGTCTAGTAATAGATCCACAGGTTTAAGGGTGTGTGACCAAAATTATTAATCAAACCCATCTATTCATTAGTCAAGGATATAGAAGCATGTCTAGAATTATCAAGTTCAACAATAATGGAATTGTGCAAGTAAAGGTATTTTTTTCATACTTCAGTTCAGTTGTAAAATTCAATAAGTGTGTGTCATGATGCTCGTGGTTCAATGAAAATTGAATGAGATTTAAATGACTGGATAACTTATTTTTTTAACTGCTTTGGAGGTAATTTTTTTGGTGCATTCCTTTCCATTTCTAATACGTTACTTCTTTTCAAAAGAAAAGGAGCATCCCAAAAAAGTACAGAAAAAGTCACTCTCACACTGTAATGAAAAACAAAATAAAAAGGAAAACAGTTGTGATAGATAGTCTCAGTGATCAGTAATTTAAACTGCAGACACTCAGATAAAATATATAGTGAGGTTATGACACTTACAGCAGAGCCCTTGTCTGGAGCTATAGGTAGTGATGCAGCAAGGAAGAAATTAAGAGTGAAAAATTTAAGTCTGTCCCTTCACTTCTAATAACAAAACTTTCCATAAACTCATTTTTTTTTCAATTATATTCAAGTAATTCAAACATTTCAAGACAAGAGTTCAAACAGATAAAATAAAAACTTTTTGAGGATTATATATTTTTCTTTTCTTTCAATGGAGCACCTTTTAAATATGTATAGGAATTAGCTTTTCAAGTTGAAAGGCTACAAATTTTTTTTATCCTATTAGAAAAAGATAAAAATTGAAATATATTTTTAGCGCTACACAACTTTTTATCTGTGAATCATTCTTCTGTAATGAAAATTATCAAATGCAAAAGTAAAAAAAAAAAATTAAAAAACTCATGATTGAGAACAATGACGGTAGGACTTTTTAAAGAATGAAACCTTAATATGCTGAAAGTGAATCTGAATTTTATTAAACAGAGTTAAAAAAAAGGAATAAAGCAAGTCTGAAGCTGTTTGATCTCTTCTTTGCCAAAGAGCCTCAAAGCCAAATACAACATGACCTAAAAAAAAGTGAAAAAGCACCAACACAAAATGAAACAAGCAACATAAAAAGAAAACTAGCTCAACTAAAAAGAAAACATTTATGAAATCTTTATATTAATCAACAAATACCTTTTTCTCTCAACTGCTTTTTTTGACTAGGTCTACCACTATGAGAATGATCAGGATCTTATTTTCACCATATGGGACTTGCAGGTGAAACTTGAAAAAAAAAATGGTTTGTGCAAAAGCATGAAGAAAATGTGCTGTTTAGGACTTGAACAGCTATTTGACTGTATGTTCTCATTGCCTGTTCTCTGTCTGTCTGTCATTGTCTCTTTTTTTCTTTCTTTTTATCTCCCTCTCTTTCTCCTTTTGTCTCTCTCTCTCAATGATATTGATTGTATCCCTGAAATTCTTTCTTGTTTTACTTTCTTTCTTGTTTTACTGTTTCTAAGACTTTCTAATTTTCTAAATCCTGCTCTACCCTGTATAACTGTAACATTAGATCTTGAAAGCTAAAGAATATACTGTGATTCTTTGTTCTGCCCAACATCTAGTTTTCAACTTGATGACAAGAGTGCCAATTATTTTTTCTGGTTACCAAAAGAAAGCAAGAATAAAATAACTCTACATAAACCTTAAAATATTGAGAAAAAAAAAGCTTTTATTATATATATTTATATATTTTTAAACAAAGGTACAAAAATAAGCTAATTATGAAAAGCAACTGTTCTACAGAAAAGTGTCGCCTAAACTGTCAGAGCTAATAAAACCAATAAGTTCTGGCATGTCTAAAAAAAAAAACCCAGTAGTAATTGTCATAAGAGTCAGACACAAAACCATCTAGGGATGTGTAAAATGCTCTGCCATTACTGGAGTTGTGATATACTGAATGATGTCTGCTTTCAAACTTAGTTTCAGGTGATCAATAGAAACTTTGTCAGTGAGGTGCCAAGTTGCAATGTGAAATATATTTTCCCTATCTTGGTGATTTTATACATGCCATGGCATCGCTTTTGAAGTGGAAATCTGTGAACTTTCATTTTATAATGTCATATCCTCTTGACCCAATTCTGCATTAACATACAAATTTCTACTTCTCTCACTGTGTAATTTTTTAAAGTATCCAGAGTTGGGCTCGAGGGGAAGGCTGGTAAGAATTTGCAGAAATTCGTTTAATAGCCAGGTATTTCAGTAGTGCACTCACTCTGCTCATGTGCATTTGGGCCAATTCTTCATAATGATCAAACATCATGCATTAAAAATGGCAACTTGAAAAACGATGAGGAATTTGATGTACAAGCTTTAAGTTGCCAGTGAAGGTGCTCACCATGCCATTTACTTTTGGGTGGTATGCTGCTATCACTTATGTTCATACCCATGATTTTATTCCAATAGGCCCAAACTGAGGAGGTAAACTGAGGGTCTGTGCCATAAGATTTCTTCATGTATCCCTGACTGCAAAATCTAAAAGTGTACTTAATTTAGTAAATGTGAAAAGATAAGCCATGCTGTGACAATGGTGTAAGGGGCTATTGGATCTTAATAGGTCAACATGTAGGCTTTTAAATCTGACAGACAGAGCATGTTGCTGGGGTGCCACTGGGTTGGAGGTGATGCTGAATGCTGATTTTGTTTGCTTCAAGGTAAGCTAACAGTCACATGACCAACCAATCTTTTATCTCTTTCCACTTGCTCTGGCTTGTAGTGGTGCAAAGATGCTTAAAATAATTGTTTCAAATTGTGACATTCAAAGTCAAAAAATCTTTGAAGGAGCTTAATAGTGCTGCCTATCTTTGATTTAGAAAGTCAAATTCTTTGACTCCAAAAATGCACTTGGACTTGGTCCTGATCATCCCATTTTTAGAGAGGACATGGAAAAGCAGTCAAAGAGGATGGCTTCCATAAATGTACACGAAGGCAAAAGCCATATCCTGCATACTTCCATCCATGTCTTGTTCAAATACACATGCCGAATTTTTTAAGCCAAATGGCATGCATGTGAATTCCTAAAGACCCTTTATGTAGTTACCACAGGTTTTTAGGTATGGAGGATGCTGCTATAGATATTTTGCGGTAACCTCATACAAGATATGTATAATTATGAAAATATTTTCTAACCATAAAGATGGTTGCTGAAATCTTGCATGTTGGGTAATGGATAGCAATAATTTTCTGATGCTTTAATATATAATATATTCGTTTCCTCCATTTTCTGAAATTCTGCTTTAATTACAGTAAACTTTGTTCTGTTAAGCAGTCCTGAACAAGCATGCACTAGTTTTCCATTTGAAATAAAATAAAATGGAATGATAAACACCAGTTTTGACCATTCAGAATAAAAGTGTGGAGCTGAAATTTCTGGAAATTATTGGAGGAGATTGTGTAGTTATAAAGTGGGGTCATTGATGAGTCAACAAGTATAAGTGGGTTGGAAATGATGCATCTTCTTTAACAGTTCAGATACAGTCTTAAATGAGGATATGCTTTCCTCTAAGGTCAATCATTAGTCTATGCGAAATAAAGAAATAAGAATCTAGAATAAGACAAGTTAAGTTACATTCACCAGGAAGAAATCATTCTTGAAAGACTCAAATATTATTATTGATTATGTTCTGGTGTGAATGTCATTGTTTCTCTATGTCTAATATGTGCAACTATAGAACTATTGACAATTAAGTAGAATGTCGCAGTGGAGCTTTGTGAATAGTTGTGAAGCACCGTGAAAAAAAAATTGGTACAGTGTAGCTCCAAAAGGTACAAAACAATACAAAACATGTGAGCTTTCGGCTTTACTCCTTCGTCAGACACAAAAACAAGAACAACAAACCACACAAGGATATTCACATATATAAATTTGAAGTAAAAACTGTAAAAAAAGAAAAAAAAAAGAATTATATATATCTACCCAAAAAAGGGAAAATAATAAATAAATAAATACTGTGGTGATAATGCCCCAAGGTATCTTCAGGATGACTGACTCATTCACTTGTGCTAGTCGCAACCTTATAGATGCGATAGTGTGCAAGCGTTGTGACTTAGTTTACATAGGTGAAACGGGTAGGACACTTTCTACTCGCTTTTGCGAACATTTAAATGATGCAGCCGTTGGAGCTCCAAAACCTGTACCCCAGCATCTTTGTTCACCGGGTCATCAAGGTACTTCTGATATGGAAGTTCTTGGTTTACGTCTATGGAGAGGTGACGCTAGGTCCCGTTTTAACTTCGAACAGAGGCTTATCTTCGAAATGGGCAATTTGTCCCCAGAGGGAATAAATGTCCAACACATCTTCTCTCAAAACTATCAGGTTTGAGGATCTGTAAGATCTTTAATACAGCAATTTTTTTCCTTCATAGAGCTGCTCTTGGACTCGGTTATCCTGTACGCGACTTCCGAAGGTGCGAATTTCTGAATCTTTTTTATTCATCGCTCCATTTGCATTCGATGGGACCTTTTCATTGCGGAAGTGCGAAGCTAACCTTTGTTGCCAAGACGCTTTAGACGACTACATCATTTTAAAGATAAGTAGTAATATAATTCTATAATCTCTTCATTACATATTCCTACCTATTGTTATTAAATTTTTAATTAATGTAAACATTTTTTCAGGAAATTTGGTCTACAGATTTCCTTTAAGCTATTAGCCTTGATTTTTATTTTTCCCCCACTTCCTCTCTCTCTCTCTCTCTCTCTCTCTCTCTCTCTCTCTCTCTCTCTCTCTCTCTCTCTTTCTCTTGTACTCCCAATCTCCAACTATCATTTTCTTTCAGATATATTTTCATTAAATTCTTAACTCTTCAGCATACTTATCTTTTTGCAGTTTTATTTATTTATTTCTTCATTCTTTTATACATAATGATTCAGTCAATTTTTGACAAAATATTTTTTAATTAGTGTTTTTATTTTTTTCTCTATAAATATAGATATATATATATTTTTTTTTGTGTGTGTGTGTACTTCAACAGTATTTATTTATTATTTTCCCTTTTTTTTGGGTAGATCTTCGTATACCGGTATATAACCTTTTCCATATTTATATATACATATGTGTATATAACTCTTTCTTTTAACAGATTTTACTTCAAATTTATATATGTGAATATCCTTGTGTGGTTTGTTGTTCTTGTTTTTGTGTCTGACGAAGGCGTAAAGCCCAAAGCTCACGTGTTTTGTATTGTTTTGTACCTTTTGGAGCTGCACTCTACCTATTTTTGTTTTTTTTACGGTGCTTCACAACTACAGAACTATTGACTAGTTTTGGCCTTTTTTTTGTTTGCAGCTTAGCTAGACTGGAATTTCAGCGTAAGTGTCTACAAGAAATGATATGCCCAGCAGGAGATAAGAGAGGGAAAGCATGCTCCTAGGTTTTAATGTGTCGGCCGCAACAATTCTTACTAAAACACTGTTTGATTTCACGCTGGCGTGTCATTTCTTAATAAACCTACAAACATGCACTCAACCAGGCAACAGCAAGTTTGGAGCCAAATTTTTCATTGTGAAAACATACCTCTTGGCTGTGTTGCATACTGTGAGGTGATACTGTTCTCTTTAATTGATGGGTATCAACATCACTCTTTACAAAACAAAATGGTAGTGTTTTACGATGGGTACAACTCAGCTCCTATACTTTAAACATTGAAACCGGCTGTGATTGCTTCCTGGATTAAATCTGTTGCATCAGTTACTTTTGGTCTCTTGGCTTACCCATAAAGTTTTGATAATATTTAATAAGCCTGCTATGAAAATAGCTAGTCTAGGGTCAATAGACCATTATTTAATGCATTAATTTTCATCGGAAAGCCTTTATGACTCAAATTGTCGTGACCAGCTTTTTGAAAAGTTCAGGATATTTTTGAGTCTAGCTCTTCCTAAATGTTTTCAGCAGAGTAGTCTTAAAATGCTGGTATTCATTTTCTAAGTGCAGGTTTAGATGGACAGCCTGAGTCTACTGGTCCCAAATTTGTTCTGGCAAATCAAATCTCCGACAACTTTGTCCTGAAGTCTGATAGCTTTTAGGTCTATGGGTTCTTGCTGTTGCTGGTTTTGGGGTCTAATCTAAGAATTTAACTTCACCTGTTCAGAATCTCTTCGGCCATCACACCAGAGTCATCAATTTAACTAGTGTATGATAAGATCTAGAATGCAGTCTGCTCAGAAGACCTAACCTAGAGACTTAGGTTATTTGACCACAACAAGAGTGCCAATTGATTTTCAGGTTGCCAAGAATCAAATCATTAAAACCAGATTTAAAAAAAAAACATCATGCAAAATAAGCGCTACAAAACCCATTTTCACTAAATGTGAAATGAAGATTTGTCTGCTATAACAACATTGGTGTTTTCGAGATATTTTTTGGATGTTAAAACTACATATTTTCTGCAATGAGTCAATTATGAATCAACAATATAACAAAGGATAACTTGTATTTTAGCATGCCTGTCAGACAGACTTTGGTAAAGGGTAGGGAGAGATAGGGAATGTTAGATCGATTCTGCACTATTACATCTAAATGCTCTGCAAAACTGAGTCTCACATAAATATTCACAAAAATCTAGCTATATTATCATGGCAATGTTTTAATATGTTCCGAAATAATTTAAAATTTTAAACACATCCATACATCCTTATGAAAAATTATAAATGATCAAAAAGGTGTGAAGAAGTATCTTTATGCATAGAGAGCATTGCAGAGTAAAAGAGATAAAAAGCTTATACAGTAGTATTTTGATATTGTGATGCTAATTGACAATAACAACAATACAATACCATCTCTACTGGTAAAGCAGTTAAAAAAACCCACTTTAAGGTTGCTCGCATATAAAGCCTAATGAAGTCTTATACACACTAAATATTCACTTAAAAAAAAGTCACCTGGTTCCATTAATTTTTGCACAACAGGTCCAACGACATCATTGAAGGCTATACGTTGTGCAATGAAATCCTCTGTTGTGGCATCCTCAGTGCTATCCAGCCATTCTTGTTTTTCCTTGCACATGTTTAGAGTGACAGTCTTAAAAACATTTCAAAAGAAAATTTATACATAATAAATACACATGAAAAGCTCACATTTCATTGCATACAAAATATTCTCTTGATCACTCTTGCTAGATTTTAATCTATTGATGTGGCCATTTCACTTTAAGGAATAATTTTACTTTCCATTCTCTTATTGATAAAACCCACGTCTGTAACGTAAAGATGCTGAGGCCTACTCTACCGATTGCTGAGTTATATGCTTCAATGCTCCATGCTCCATCTCTGACTATCCATGTAAGGTTTGTTTCTTTAAAAAAAATATGGCTAAAAAACTATCTTGCTGCCAACAGACTTGATGTATATCCAAATAGCAATTTTATTAAATCCATTTACCCCAAACTAGAATGAAGTAAATTTGACCAAGAGCAAATCAAGAAGACCGTTTGTTGGCAACTACTTTTCAAACAGGTACTTGTTATGTTGATATTAAGTTATTATTTTTGCAAAAGCGTCAGGTAATCATCTGGTTTAATCAAGAACTCATCAATCCAAGTCTTGTAAAATTTAAATAAACAGCTATTTTCATGTATTTCAAGTCTTCTGTAGAATAGTGTTTAAAATATAGATCAAAATCTCAAACAAAATACTTTCTTGCTTTATTGGCAATATGTAAATATTTCTCAAGTACATTTGTGCATAACCCCTGAAGACTTTCACATAACTCGAGTTAAAGATAATCTTTCAGAGACTACAGTGCAACATTCAATTCATGGATTACCTAGAATGAGGAAGTCATCATTGAAACAGAATAGGACTAAAGTTATCACAATATCATAAATTACAAAGGGAGAAAACTGTCCACCCAAGCACTGGAAATGATAATGAAAAAAAACCCCACAGAAACATCACTCAAAAACAATTACAAGAAAACTTCTACAACATTTCTACACAAGCTTAAAAATGAATATAAATTATTAAGTTTATGATAAGCAGAAGGGATATTTGTAAAATAGATTAAATGAAACTACAAGAGTTAGAAAGCCTTTAGAAAAGCAAGCATACTGATCTAAAGCAGTATAATATTTAAAGAATCTTTAAATGCAAAACCAAGCATTACCTAGTTGGTGATTTAAGCACTGATATGGCACATTGAGACAGCCTCCTCAGATAAGACAGACATTGTTACTGTGATGTTTATCACTCAGAGCAGTCGAAGGGGAACTCTCCTTACAAGTGTTACTTATTAAAGTTAATTCTCTTGACATTGACAGAATAGCGAATGTCAACATGGGGCTAACAGCAACTATAATGGTCGAACTGTGCTTACTCAGAAGCAAATTCTCTGATGGCAGGGTGGGTAAAGGTGCAGCATCATTTTTCTAGCCTCATCAGCAAATGGGAATGGCAAACTTTATACTCTAACCAGCTCAAAATATTAAAATCCCGGTGTTGCTGACAACACCACCCAAGGAATTGGTAAGAATAAAAACAACTCCCCTGAAGCAATATCCAATAACAACAGTGGATCTGGACTCTCAAGACAAGAATAGACCTGGTTAGAAAAAATCTTTAACTATTGCACCTTGTAGAGAATGACATGCGTTAACAAATGCTCTTTAAAATGTCACTATTTACATCATCATTGTAATTACTTATACACCTAAAACGGAATATAACAATAATGAAGATTGTTTCTTTGGTCCCAAGCTTGTGCTTACAGAACTCTCTGTGCATAATTCAGAAAATAATAAATACAGATGAGTACAGGAAACGAAACATTTATAACTCTTTGCGAAACTGAATTCCCCAATCACATGAATATGAAATAATCAATATTTCATTTGTTCAATTATTTCAAAACAAACCTCACGATCACTCTTTGCAAGTCGAATCCAGACCATAAAAATTTAGGACAAGATTGAAGAAGGATTCTAAAATTGTTTTGAGTGGATTGAATAAGAGGTTAAAGCAATCAGACTTGTAAAAATAACCTAAACCTTATTTTAAAATATGACATACCCTGAAGAATTTGGACTACATATGTGCTACAAAAGATAAAATTTCATGCTCATATACTAAAGTATGCATGTAATGTCTGCCAGCCATGCAAGGTATACACAATGATGTGGAAGAAAAAAAAATTCAGTATGGCACTTGTATTTACCTTTTCCTCTTTTGTCATTCTTCCTGCTACAGCTTTATCAACATCTGTCACAGTTTCTAGGGTATGGCGTATGGCCTCTTGAAGTATAGATTTAGCCTCTGAAAATTAATTAAAAAAAAAAAAAAGAGGGAATATTAGAGTGGGGTGCTTAATGATCTTTTTATAAGAATTTTATAAGAATTTTTTTTCATTATATTTCCAGATAAGTTTTATGTTTTACCAACACAAAATAAAACTAGTTCAAACAAATAAAAGTCATGCTCTAAATATAATCACTATAACCTTTAAACCTAAAAAAATATTTGTTCATTATAATGTAGGCATAGATTTTCATTATCCTGCATCACCAACTCTTTAAAAACAGATCAATAATAAAGATACCAACCCTGCCTGCAGCAATATACTATATAATTGTATGCTTATTTTCCCAGTTTATTTTATTTCTTCACTGCACCACTATATGGATGACCCCTCAATATTTTAAATAGGTAAATGCTTACCATGATAGGATATATAAATTTCACTCCCAGTTCAAAATTCTTTAACCTCTTTTGTTTAGATTATTTTTTTTCAGGGCACCTTTAACAAGCTGCAATGTTAAATTTTTTCCTTTGAAACGTTAAGAGTAACACCAAACTCTGCACATGTCAATTTCTATTGGCCCGTAGCCTGGACAAGATCTAAAAACTATTTTCACTCTCTTTCATTTCATGCCACTAATCATGCCCAATCAGAAAGTGAGAGAACCTAATATTGATAGAGTAGGAAGACTCCTCGGAAAAGAATTTATCATAATTATATAGAGCAACTACTTATATTCAGTGGACCATAACAGATCAACTTGGTGAGAGTAATTGTGCGCCTTAGTTTTTAGAAACTCAATCTATAACGTCGATTATCAGCAAAAAATATAGATGTATGCAGACACATAAATCTATCAAAAACTTGAAAATGAGCAACAAGAAGTTTTTAATTTCATTACAATATACATGTATAACAAAAATGTTTACCATGTAAAATTTCATGATAAAACCATTATTTGTGAATCAATTTTTACAAAATTAGAATAAAATTAAGTACTTTGAAAATTATTTCTAATTATCCTTGCTTTAAAAAGGGAAAAAATAATTTTCAAAACATACATATTATCCCTGCAGTTTTTGCATTGTGTGCCAGGAGTAGTGCAGTTCTATAAGCCAACAAAGAGACTTAAAGTTAGATCACTGATCTGTTATTAATGAGGACCACGTTGTGGGGGTAAGTGACATTTAGAGATCACAAATATTTCTTTCTGTTCACATGATTTCTGCTTTTGTTTTATTTTCCCCTCTTTTCTTGCATATCTCCAATATTCCTATAGGAACCATGATATTCCGCTTCTTACCTCTTCTTTATAAATTTAATCAATGCACCATAACAATATAATGTCACATAACCTATATACTTTAAATTTACTTCTTTTGTGTCGGGAGTAACATTTTTTTTACTGTGAATATAGAATTCATTGTTAAAAGTGACCTTCCACTTGACATTATTTTCCTCTCTTAACTTCTGTTTGTCTTTTGACATCTAAAATTATGGTGCATTCAAGATGTTTGAAACTTTTTTTTGCTTGTTTTACTCTTACATCATTTCAAATTTTCTTGGCTTTATTGATATGATGCCTAATTTCTCAATTTGACTTTTTTCAATCCTTGTTATGCTAAATTAGGTCTAACCAGTCTTAATTGATTTTTTTTAAAGCTGATAAAATAAAGTCAACTATTGTTCTTTTTCCTTAAAAACACAAATATAATACAGGTAAAGATATTTTTTTTTATGTAACAATCACAACATACCTCTGAATTACACCAAAACATAGAGAATTGCTGTATCTTCAATTTTCAATTATAACTGAAAATATTTCTGTTTTAAAATTGCTATGAACAATATATGGAAACTTTGAACAATTATGTTTCTATACTATTTGAATAAGAGCGAAAAACAATTGACAAAAGCAGAAAACAAACAAAAGTATTGATAAGAAGTATGAGAAACAAGAAAAGTAAAAAAACTAGTTGTAAAAACCTATTACCTGCCCAGTCAAGGAAGTCAATGCATTCTTCCTGGTTATAGCGCACAGCTGCCTCTCTAGCCCTTTCTCCATGAGAGTTTCTTTGCTGTAAATCAGCACCATGCTCTATAAGCATTTTCACCACTGGAATGCGTCCCCACAAGGCAGCATAATGCAAACACGAGTACCCTGATGATTGCAATAGATTTAATAATCTATTATTTGCCATTATTAGCTGCAAAAAGAAGAATTAATCTTTTTAAAAGAAAAAAAAAATGAATGTGGTTAAATATTTGAGTATGCATTAGAACAAACATTGCAAACAAATCTCATTTGTGTCCAGAATCGAGGTAAAGCCAAAATCAAATGAGGCCTCTATAATATTGTCATGACTGTTGTCTCAGAATAAAATGAATTTAGGCTGCAGTTCATATCAAAGGAAGTTTTCAATAAATATGAGAACAATTTGATTTGTGAGGCCTCATTGCACATTTCTATAAACAAATTCAAAACCAAATTTGTGATTTTTAAGTGTAATGCTTTTATTGCGAGCCTTTGGGATAACATAATTCAGTGTTCACTAGTTTAAAATGTAAATAAAAGCTGAAAGATGTACAAGGCTAACATTGAGGGCTGACAAATATTGAGTTTGATAAACTTATGTTTCTTGAATAGCATTCTGGGTATACAATGCTATGGTTCTAGACAGGCTGGAAAAGATTGATTTTTCAAAGATAAAAGAATCATCATTGTTAGAAAAAATTTCAGTCTTTTTATCTACTCAAGGCAAGGTTATGAATCAAGGGATCAAGTTATTTTTCTTTTGTACACAACATGGATGAGTCACAGTAAGTTGCTAATGACGCGATGAAGGGCCTAGATATGCCCGCTCCTTGAGTCACAGGGTTAGTGAGAAACCCCATGACTGGCCATTCCAAAAATGACTCATTCAGCAAAAGGTTTGTTGCAACAAAATACAGTGAATTTTAAACAACCAAACTCCATAATTTTTTTTCCCGATTTATCGGCTACATTGGGGACTGATAGTAGCAGATCAATATTCAGTAAACCTCATTACTACACATTTAATGGTTTTGGAGGAGATAGTGAAGAAAGAAATTTAAGTTACTTATCCATGTATTAAAGTACTTTTCCAAAATTTTCATGATGTGGGAACCCACTTAAATAAAAAAGATGTTATCGATATTAAATTAAACCTAAATGTCTCTCCTCCTTAACATATAGCATTCTTGAATTGAAGTGTGATATATTTTTCCCTTAAAATAGTTTTAAATGAGTTTTTTTTAATCAATAATATGCCTTGCAATCAGTGAGGATGGTTCATGTAACATTGAATGAAATTTCCACTAAATGCCTACATTTTAATTACTGTTGCTGGCACAGATCAAAGCTTAGCTATCATAAGTATCACCTATGGCTATTCATTATAATTGTAATGCAATTCCGGCACACTGCGTGCCGGCCCATGGTAGGCGAGAAATTGATAACAAAACAATCTGTTAGCAAACTTCTCCAAGGACCACCAATGTTCTTTTATAGGTTTTGCAGCTCAAATACACAACTAAAGAATCCAAATGCCACATTGGCAATTCAAATAACGCGAAGAGACATCAAATACAAACGTGACGACAAAATTACGCAACTCGTAGCTTAAAGAATCCAAATGCAAAAACTAAAAGTTCAAATGCACAACGTAGTGAATTCAAATGCCACATAGACATCACAAATAGGCAAAAGTTTATTTGAGAAAAGCTCAAATATTATTTTAATTTGTGATTAATTTTTGCAAGATCTAATGATCAATTTACATCAACACATCTTCTCTTCCAAAGCACAAAGGCATATAAGACTGCATGTGCCGAAAAGCACCGTCCATTTTCCCTTCAGTCACCACAATAATCTCTTGAACTGCAAGCTGTGTTAGAGTGGCCATTCGTTCGTCAAAAGGTTGGTCAAGTGTTTGTTCTCGCACCTCTGCTAGTCTTGTTTTCAAAGCTTGTTTCCAGATGCTGAATGCGTTCTCACAAATGTTCAGGAAAGGGGAATATGGAGGCAAATACTTGATGTTGAAACCCTCTGGGAGTTCTAAATTTCGAGCCTGCATATGGGCGCGGGCGTTGTCAAAAACGAAACAAACTTCCATTTCTGGTTGATAGATTTCGGACACATGGTTCAGAAAGCCATTGAACCGCTCAGCTGTCATACCACCTTGAAATAGATCGTGATGAATTAATCCTGCTCGGGCACTCACGGCGAATGTCATGGTCAAGTTGTGACCACGACGACCCTGTACAACTCGGACAGCTCTTTCACCTCGCCTAGCCCTGCCTCTGGTCCGTTTCAGCCATAAATTGATACCAGCTTCATCGACGAAAATCAAATCGAAGCGTTGACAGTACTCAAAACGTTGCTCTTTCGTTGCATCAGAGTTTCTTTCTGCAGGTGCATCCTCTAACTTCTTCATTGTTATAAGTTGGCCTTGAAGGATGTTGCTGATAGTGGACGTTGATACATGAAGTTCACCTGGTAAGCGGGCACGCAGTTCACGATTAATTGCGACTACAGTAAAGTCTGGGTGCTCATGAACGATATCAAGAATTGTTCTCTGCGTTTCAGCTGTTACCTTTTCCGTTCTTTTTCCGCCACGCGGCAATGCGACAACACCCTCACGTTGATTACCTCTTCTTATTAATATTATGTGGTAAGCTGTCGTTCGGTTTATTCCTAATATTTCAGCCAAGCGCACATAGTCATCTCCACGCACGTGAGCTTGAAAGAGTCTTTGTCCGCAACAGAAACTTTAGAATAAACTGGCATTTTTACAAACAAACAAAGACACTGTTGATCAAAACAATCCTATAGGTTAGGTCTAAGGAATTTCGTAGATCTAGACAAAATCCGCTGTCGTGTTGATAAACTTCGTCACATAGTTTCGTGACGTAACGGCGCGGTTCACTTGCAGCTTGAAATGGTGCATTTGCTTTACTTATGTGTAATTTGCTTTCCTTATGTTGTTGCATTTGAATTCCCTATTTTTGTATTTGATCTAGGAATTATTTTTACCCATTGTAAAATCCCGTTTAACATTTGGATAAACTATGTGTCACCTTTTTCCCTATGTGGCATTAGGAGTCTCTATGTGGTATTTGGACTCGCTATTAGTGTATTTGACCTGTAAAACCTATATTATATTCAGAACTAGCTCATGATTTTTAGAGTCGTTTTAAAGAGAGGAGATTACCATGTTCAGGTTTCAACTGTAATCTGTATAGATCAGTATTAAATGTAAAACAAAAATGGTTTCAGCAATAATTTTAAAAACGTAGAATATGAATCCATGGCATCTTTTACATACATTTTTCATAAATTATTAAAGGGTTTTGATGAGAAACTTAATTTAAATTATGCTTCCATTCCAAATTTTAGAATAACTCTATAGAACATTCTATTTGAAGTAATATGCATTAGATGAATTGACTGAGTCGCATTTCTGGAAACATTTATATCATACAAAGCAGAGAGATTTATGGACAAGACAAACTAGAAACAGATAATACTTTTTCAAATATTTTGTATATTGAATATTATGAGATAAATTCCCTTCATAAATTACACTACAAAATTTTTTTTTTTAAAATCCAAGGACATGTATGATGTGCATATGAGACAATATGTCTAGTGAGTGAAAACTATACAGCTATTACCACAGCCTCTTTTTTGTTTTTCATTTTTTCAAAACAAATTGACCAAGTGAGACAAAATCACCCTACAGAGACAGCCATAAAAAAGGCAGCAAGCAACTAACACACCTATTACCCATTTTGAAAACACAAATCATGCACACATTCAACAAATTTCCCAACCACATAAAACAGCAAACAAAAACATTTTCAACTCAGACTTGAACTACAAAGGTTTATCTGACTTTTGATAGGACCCGAGACTACAGATAGCAAACAGGACAATCCTGCACAGACTCATTTTGTTTGCTGAGCCTGCCACGTCTGTGGAAGCTGTGCACATAGAAAATGCTGAGCCATGCTACGTATTGACTAGATTGAGGCTTTTTTATTGTAAAATTATCGAGCCACGCATACGCTCTCTCCATGACCTTTGTATTTTATTTTTTTTTCTTAATTGGGAAAAGTGAGAAACATGAAGTTGCTCTAAATTAAAAGGTTGAATTTATTATGAAATGTAATTATTGTACATTTATAATTCTCAAAAGAGCCTTGTTTGAAACACAAAGATTATGATAACCACTTTTTATTTTGCAGTTTTTGAGGAAAACTTTTGTACGGGTTTGGATATCAGACGCTTTATACTTTTTCTTTGATATTAATTTTTTCTCTTTAGTTAATTAATTTTTTTCGGAACTGATCTAATTGGGTTTTGCCTCAGTTACTACAGGACCTGACTGGTTGCACTGGTCATCGCTGTGAGATAAAGTTGAAGGTTTTACTATTTCTTCTGCCACATTATTACCATTATTATTTATTGTTATTATTTTATTATAATTTTTTTTTGGAGAAGGGCGTGTGATCTTTTTGGTGTAATCTGTGGTGGGAAGTTAAGAATATTAAATAGAGTCAGTATGACTTTGCCAGGTCTGAAACTATTTTTCTTTTTTGGTATAAATTCTGAACCCTAAAAGTGGAGAAAACGTAGAACATTAATTTGATTAAAAAAGTTCTTTTGCAGGTTGATTCATCAAAAATGAAAGATGACAATTTAGTCCCGACTGGTAGCTCCTGTCCTTATCTCTAGGAAATCTAAAGCGAGATAAATATGCCTGCTTGTACTGGCCATTTTACAGTAGCACAGGAAGACTGACTAGTCTTTTCAAATTGTTTACTTTGTCTGTCGTTACATCTACACCAACTGCAACATAAATCTAATTCTGTCATCTCAATGAGATTCTAGGTAGGGATTATCTAAAGATGGTGTCCACTCATTCTCAAATCGTAATTTAATGAATGACATTTAAATTATGTATATTTTTCTATATTATGCAGACAAACTAAATACTTGTGTTAGCAGAACATTAAATGAAAATTCAAAACACTTTCTATTGTGTGCTCAATGTTTCTAATAAAAAATAAAAACAACATCTGTGAGTTGCGATAAATAACTAGCATGCTTAAAATACACTCCCTCTGCCTGCGGCTGACAATTGAGCTAATTACATTCATGTTACGCGCACAGCCTTGTTGATAGGCCTTGGTGGCAGTAGACAGAGGGAGGCCAGTTGTCCTGTCTTACTATTCTTATGTCTTAGGTAGGACAAACGGTCTGCACACAGTTTAGATCAGGCTGAAAATGTAACATCCATCCATTTCAGCAGCAACATTTTCACACGAAAGAGATAAGTATTAACACTGCTTAGATTTCCATTTCAGAATCAACACCTATTAGGACTACAAAATTATAACCACAGAACGACTCAATATCCCTGATGACAAATAAGAAAAAAAGATTTCACAACACATTTAGTTAAAAGGAAACCCAAGAAATAAATCATACTTTGCAAGGCAATGACACAACCTTTATCATTTCATATGTATTTTAAACCTTCAAAACACAAACACAAAGAAAGAGGGCTTTGATTTTTCAAAAAGTTAGGACTCACATTGCATGTAGTTCAGCAGATGCACTGTCAGAATTAGAACTGAAGGGATTACAACAGAAAATATGCAAAACATAGATTTGGAGCAAAATGCACGAGCACTGAAAAAGCATTTGGATCTGAACTGGATGCAGGAAAGGGAAAACAGTAGCTTAAATAAAAAAGAAAACATAAAGTACGAAAATGAAAAGTTATATCAATGTGCTTTCTAAAAAAAATACTGTTACTTTGTTTAGATAAAAAAAGATCGTTGAAAATGGAGAAATGTGTGACTCAAAATGCTATAAAATAGGATAGTAGATTTATCTGGATTTGAAGACAAGCTAATAGATTCTTAGGTTAAAAAAATGTGTGAACAAGGCAGATGAGATCTGGTTAGAAATCAGTTGAGATAATTCTGTTAAAAATTTAATCTTCAAATTACAAACACTGCTTAAAAGAATACATGCCATGACACTATAGTAAAACCATGCAGTTGTTCACTATGCATTTGAAAATATCTTGCTTTAGAAGGTGGCTTGGTAAATGACCACATTGCACCCAGTCCCTTAAAAGACACATATATAGGACTTACTGACCAGCATTCAAAACCAAAAATAACCTCCATAAATGTTACTTCAAGCCCAAGCATAAAAGGTCATCCATCAAACTGAGCGAGCTCATCTCAAAACTAAAAGACAAGTATGTAGACCACAATATCAAAGGCAAGATAGCAAGAAAACTGAATCTGTTCAAACCAAGAAAGAATTTTTGTGCATTGCACTTAAAGGAAGAGTCACAAATCAATATGCAAATACCAAGCTTAAATCATTGAACAGAGCTCCTCTCCTACTGTGTCCATAAAACGTGCTACATGTACCTTTTTTCAAGCAACATCACATAAGTATAAAGAGAAGCCTGTTCACCTTAGGAGCTTAGCAAGTTATGAAAATGCCAGTCATGCAATGATAGATTGTAAATCATATTGTTAAATGCTCCTTAAATGTTAAGCACTTTGCCCAATTGTGTTACTGCATATGCAAATAATTCCAGCTCCTTAAGTTGAACACTATATACACAAATTTAGATGTTACATCACTTGATTACTTTATGAAAAACATCCCAATACATGGAATATATATTTCAATACCCACACATACACGCATCTATCTGTCTATCTATATGCATCCATACAGAAAATCTCAACTAAGTGACAGAATTCAAAACACACAATATAGCTGAGCTTGCATAAAACATAAAATTTAAGCATGTGCAAAATATATTCCAGCTACAGCCAAAAAGACCAAGTACTTATATGTGCCACTAACAGCCGACAAAAATAATCATTTTTACAGAATAAAGCCAAGAAAGATTATGAGCAACTTATGAACATGTTGATTCAAAAGGAATGCAAGAAATCTAATAAGATTACCCAGACACACAAATAACCAACAATCTATCACTGCACTGAATGGTTGCATTTACGTTACAGCAGAGAGAGAGGCTTTCATTACTCTTAAAGCAGAACTTCAAAAATAAATCATCCTGAGACTGAAGATAGCCTGACAGGTCAATTCCATACCAAAACCTTGTCTGCTGAGTCAGCTACATGCAGGCTGTGAGCGTAGAAAATGCTGGGGCATGCTTTGCACTTGAACAATCAAGGCTTTGTAAGTGTAAAATTATCGGTCTATGCAGAATGATCTTTCCCTGTATTTTTTTTTTTTTTCCTCATTGGGATAAGTGGGAAATATGAATTTGCTATGAATTAAACCGCTTGATTTATTATGAAATGCAATTAATTTATACATACAATTCTTAAAAAGTCCCGTTTCAAGCTCTGAAAGACTATAATACCCACTTTTTGTTTTGCAGTTTTGAGAAAAACTATGTGGGTTTGGATATCAACACTTTATACTTAAATTTTTTTTCGGAGCTGATCTGAATGAGTAATTTATTATGAATGTAATTATTTTACGATTATAATTCTAAAAAGAGCCCTGTTTGAAGCAATGAAAGATTATGACAGCCAATTCTTGTTTTGCAGTTTTGAAGGAAAAGTTTTTGACAGGTTTAGATATTAGACACTTTATTTTTCTTTGAGATTAAATTTATCTTTTTAGTTTATTTTTAGCAGCTGATCTGAATGAGTGTTGCCTGTGTAACAACAGCATCTAACTGGTTGCCCCGGCCATTGCTTTGAAGTTGAATGTTTTACTATTTCTTCTGCCACTTTTTTTTTTTGGGAAGAGGGGTTGTGTGGTGGTGCTAGTAAGTAGGTATAGCTTTGTCTGATCTGAATCTATTTTTCTTATTTGAAGTAAGCTCAAAGTCCTAAAAAATGGAAAGATTTCAGAACATTTGATTAAAAAAGTTCTTTGGCAGATCGGTTCATCAAGTCTGCACGACGACAATTTAGCCCCTACTGCTAGCACATGTCCTATCTCTAGGATCTAAAGAGAGATAAATCTGCATGACTGTACCAACCATTTTTACAGTTAGTAACACAGCGCAACTCACTAACCTTCACAATTTTAACTTTGTTGTTACATCTACCCACACTGCAACATCAAGATCTAATTCTGTTATCTCAAGATATACATGAGATTAAGAATATCGATTATCTTATTCAGGTGCCTCACTCATTTTCTAATTGTCATTTGATGAGTGATATAAAAATGATCTATAGCTCTTTATCATGTAGGCACTTTAAATTTTGTGTTAGCAGAACATTCAATGAAAATTCAAAAGTTTCTAATGTTTACTCAATGTTTCCAATGTAAAACAATACATGTAGCAACAAGTGTGAGTTGTGATAAACAAGCAGAGTGATTAAGACACACCCTCTATTAGCATGTCTTGGATTAATCCTTGTAAATCAGAAATAGGCAAAGAAAACAAGCAGTTTCTAGAGGAAATAGTCATTGAAGCTAGAGAAAGAGCAGGATTAAACCATTAGAAAAGCTCAAAGAACGTTTTGATTTGGATCAAAATGCAAAAGTTTTCAACCACTCATACTTTCGATATTTGTGGCTTTCGCCACTCAAAGCTGTTTAACTGAGGGTGCTAGATGCAAGTGCAGTGGATATTAATGCCAAGTTTGTCAGCAATATCACTTAAAGCGCAGATGTGAATTGGGGTCCTCTGTCAGAAGTAAAATCCAATGGTACGCAAAAATGAGAAATCCAATGTCTGATTAGTGTCTTAGAACATTCTGAAGTTGATGTATTGTTAATGGGAATGGCTTCTGGCCAACGAGTGGTTCTATCAATGATGGTTAGGAAAAATGAATAACCATCTGAAGGAGGTAAAGGGCCAACCAAGTCAATATGTATGTGAGTAAATCTTTTTGTGGGTACAGTTATCCTAAACACGGGTGAACGTGTATGTGTTTGAATTTTAAAATGTTGGCAAGCCAGGCATTCTTTGGTCCATTTGCTAACTTGTCTTTAAGGCCATGCCATATGAACTTTTGTGTTACAAGTTTTACGACGGACTTTTGGCCTGAATGAACAAGGCCATGGATAGTGTTGAAAACCTGACACTGAAAAACCAGTGGAACCAGGGGTCGAGGATGGCCTGTAGGAATGTCACAGAAGAGATGCTGCTCGGAACCTTGAATAGTGAATGGGAACAATCTTGAGGCTGTTCGTGAAGCGCGGCAATCAGCATCTTGCATTTGAGCTGTGGCCACTGCAGCATAATCTATTCCAAGAACAACACTGTTGAGTTCACTAACAATAGCAGGACAGGACAGACAATTTGCTACCACATTAGTCTTTTTTGCAACGTGCCAGTGGAAAACTCAGAGATGTAAGCCAGTTGACGTTGCTGTCGTGCGGTCCACAGGATGGATAATTTGGACATCGCTCCTTCCAATGGTTTGTGGTCTGTGTATGATGTGAAGTTTCTTGTACTTTTGGGCCTTGAAATGTTGACCTTTGCCTTTGAGCCATATTTGCGATGGTGCCAACAAGTTGCATCGATAGTCTGGTAGATTTCATCGCAAACTGAAGCAATGGGGCGCTATTGAAGGTGAAACTGAGGGGGTGATGCTTACTTGCGATGAACAGTTTGTCAGCCTCTTGAGCTAACACACAGTAGTCAGTGCATGTTGAGATTGCTAAGGAGACTCGCATGTGGTCTGGGAGTGACAACATATCCATTAAAACCGATGGTTTCAAGTCACCAAGTCCTCGTAGGTTGAGGAATGTTGTAGCACGTTTATTTTCCATTAAAATGTAGGCTGAGGACAGGAAAGACTTAACTGTCTGATATTTGTCTGTTTGGGGAGATGCGGTCGTGATGGAAAGTGCCCTAGTGTCTAGGGCTGCTACGACGTGGTAGTACTTAGTATCGCCTTGGTTGATGTGACACAAAGCAAATTGTGCCTCAGCTTGAGCAAATCATGCGACTGGGCTAGATACCTAAAAGGTAGGTAACTTCATCGAAACATTATCGACTGCCATGTTAATGTTTAAGTTGTATCTAGTCTAGATCTAGACAGGTCTTGGATGTGATAACGTTGAATTGTGGTTAGATCTAGATCAAAATATTAACTTACTGCTTTTCTTAGGCTCACAAGATTGTAGTGAGTACTCGGGGTGAACAATTGTGGCTGTTATCAAAACGTTTGACATGAAAGAAAAACTGATAAGTGTTCCGAGTTTACATTTTAATCAAGGAATCGATTAACAAAGCCTTACTCTTAGTGTTAGCAGTCTAAAAACCTAAACTATTCGAAGAGGCTATTTAGTCAAAGCGGTAGATGATTTACTGATCGCCACAGTCTATTCCATTTCATTTCTTTTACTCTACACAAGTAAAAAGTTTTTTTGTTTATTTTATAGTTTGGGGATATCCTATTTAGTAGCAATATTACATGCTTGCTCATGGGCTAGCCGTGCTGACAGGTGTTTGACCTCTGCTGATCTTGGTCAGATGTTACTGGTCTTGACAAGCTTAAGGATGGTGGTAAATATTAAACATTTTAAATTAACAAAAACATGATTATTTGCAATCACCATACTTTACTACTGTATTTCAAAACAATTGAATAATGTGAGACTGATGATTATTCACAATGATCCAATAGCAAATTGAGAATCCACACCAAGGTATTCCGAATTGCACGATTTCACACATTTTAGTTGGGGCAACAATGCTAGCCTTGGGTGGACATAAATAATGTCCCCAGAGGACACCTGTCAAGCGGTCAGCAAGGATCAGTCATAAGATACTGGTATCTGCACTTTGAGTGCACTTTAACAGCAAATCTTGAATTCTTAACAGGCTAAATCTCATTTAATGGTGATTATCATAAAAGAGTGAATTTCATAGCAGAAGCAAAAGTAAATCTTAAAAAATTTTTCCAGCACAATTTACAAGTTACCTTGAAGCGTCTAATTGATATTTTTATTATTTTTAGTTTGTCTCTCCCAGTTTCATTTTAAATTTGTTTTAATATCTACATAACAATAGAATGAATTTTTAGAATGGTTAGCTATTAGAAAATGTAAAGTATCTTCTACCTTTGTATATCCATTCATCTTTTTGTATACTTGCCACGACCAAAAAATTATAGTGATGTGGTTTTCCAAGCCTCTCATTTTTGTAACAGTATGAAATTTTATTCGAGGATTGCAAAGTTAACATAACTACAGCAATGAAATATTCATGGATCAAAGATGATCTCCGTCTCGGATAAGAAAAACGTAAAACTGAAGATGGCAAATCAAACAAAAAAAAAAAGAAAAGGAAAGAAATATTTATACTATATAATTACATACAATTATTGGCAGACCTTTCTTTGTAACACTATTCACATCTGCCCCTCTCTGTAGGAGTTCCATGGTTAACTGATTCCTCCCTAAGCAAGCTGCAAGATCTAGGGGAGCTTTGCCGCTGTCATCACGTTCATTCAACAGTTCCAAAATTACTTCCTTAAATGGATCCTGGTCGTCCTCAAAACATCTGAGCATTGGAATGTGACAAAAACATAAACACAAAGCTAGAAATGCTATGAAAGCAAACTTGAAAAAGTGATTAAGCAAATATTATTTGTATTAAAGACACAAAAACTTTACAAAGGTCATCTTTCAAAATTCAATACATTGATTCAATACCTATCTTAAAGCTTTCTATATATTGAGATAAAAGTTGTTTTTTTTAAGTATTGGATTTTGAAAGAAGACCCTTGTAAAGTTTTTCACTTATATTTCAAAACTGAGCATTTAGCTATTTATTTAAGAAAGATGTAAAAAAAAATATTTTCACCACCACTAACAAAAACAAAGGCAGCAGCCTTAACTTTCTGAAGTTTGGTTTAGGTTACATCTGCATTGACATTAAATGCTAGATTACTATGACTGTAAACTTGGACTGAAATATCTCTTATATGACTCATTCTCAAAGGGTTGTATCCATTTTTAAACTCGGGGCTTTATTTTCATTTCGTAATTTTATACACAAAATGTATGTTTCTAGTAGTGTCATATCCCAAGAATGGAATAAAATTATTCCAAAGATAGTTGAGCATGTCATTTTGAAAAGAAAGCTGTATTTCCAATATTGTCATAAGTACTTAGATGTAATGATGACACAAATTTTGCCATATTTCATGATTTTGTTTTACAAATTATTTCCCTTATTGATTTACAAAAGATAAATTGAGTTAAATACTATTGTACAGGGTACATGCTTAAGTATTAAATTGAAAATTAAAACACTGTTGTAGGAAAAGCAAAGTTTATGTCACTGTTATGTCTTAGTCAATCATTATTTGTCATAGAAGTTGTTTTTTTTTCCAACAGTCATATTAATTAATTAATTAATATATGCTCATTTTGGTGACTTATTGTCAATATCTGTTCACACCAAAAAGAAAACTCTTAGATGGAACATATCAAATAAACAAATAAAACACAATTTTGTTCTCAGACATATTGATGACATAAATCTTGCGATCATTACATCTTAGCACTAACTAAGATAAACTACAGAAATTTGCCACTTAAAACTAAGGTATAATCTAATATAGATCTAGGTCTACGTAAGTTATTACAAGCAGCAAATAGAGAAAAACCTATCCATACTACGGTAATTATAATATAGATCTAGGCTAAGACTTTATCTAGATATTGATCTTAACTGTTTCATACACATTCAAACTGGTTATTATCCAAAACAAAAGCTTGAAAAACCTATCTATTTTACAGTAATTGTACCATAGATCTAGGCCAAGATCTTATCTAGATATTGATCTAGTAATAGTATTGATCTAAACTGCCTCATACACAAGCAAACTAGTCATTCTCCGAACCAAAAGCTCTCTGAACTTTATAATAGCTTTAAATCGCTTTTTGGACGAGACTTTTAAAGATGAAATGGATGAAATAGTTCTAGGGTAATGATATATACAATGAAACTTAGCTTGTCTTACACATACCCATTTTTCTTTTCTGGTGTCCAGTTAAATGTACTAATTTTATCCGAATACTATAAAAGATTTGAATATGAATCAGAGTAAAGCTTCATCACACCAAAATATCAATTTATTTATCACATTTACGACTCAAATGTATGATTTCAGATATATTGTGGGTCAGAGGCATTTACACAGAAAGATACAAACAAAACAAATCATTTTTCTTGGAGAGTTATTTGTTCAAGCAGAAGTGAGCTTCACTGAATTTTCTATTGAAAATGCACAGGAACGCTGATGAATCAGATTGGATTAATTACCATATCACGTTGTGGCTTTAATTTGAATGAGCCATGATGACACATTGCATTACATGTTAGTAGAGCAAGAAATGTGTTTGTTATTGCAAAACACTGTTATGACTATCTTTAAAAAAGGCATCTTTTGAGACTGAGTCATATGTGTTTGAGTTAAATGTGGTTCCCTTGATTTTCGTTCGCATCGATAACTCTTCACCAATACCTGATATATTAACTTTCCTTAATCATCTGCTATATATTAAAGCCACTATATACTATGCTTTTCCTTATGTATTTCACAAAACCCCCCAAAAAAAAACTGAATGATTGATCAAAATTTTAATCCTGAGCAATAATTTTGATTATCATGGATTCTCTACATGCCATGTTATGGTTTGAAGATGGCCAATTTGTGCTCTCACGGGACGTGCTAGTCACATAGAAATAACGCACTTAGACAAGCCGTTTCAAAAACATCATTTGGCTTCTAAATATCAGGAGGTATCCATTATCTGCACTAATTGCAACAAACGAACAATTTAGGTCACGTTGGCTCGTGTTAACCTTCGACCTTTGCCCTGATTTTCTAGGTTAGACAAGGCTCGTAGATCAGCAGTCAGAAGAGGAATTTAAGTCACCATTGCTTAGATTTTCATATCATGATTAATTTTGGCAGCAACCATAATCATTGACCCTTTATGATTTTTATGGGGTCATTTGGATCCCAAAACTATCTAGGACTAAACAAAATGTAAACAATGGTACCCATTTTTTTTAACCCACTCAATTTTAAGCTTATTTTCTCAGTCTGATCACTACACCTAGAGTATTGACGATATCCAACCTTTTATCACGAAATTTGTCCTAATTGCTTGTCTCCAACTTTAAATAGACTGCCATTATACAGATCAAGAACGTACAACTTAAAAAAAAATGGTTGAGTTCCAACCATAATGATTATGGGTTAGATTTTCAGACTGTTCCAAGAGGGATAGAATTTTTTTTTGCTCTTTTCTAGTCTCTGATCATCTATACAGTTGAGGAATTCCTTATTGTCTATTGTTGAGAACTTACCGAAGTTTCAAGAGTAAAATACAATGAATAATAAAAGCTCATACGTGTTTGATATACATGTATAAGTATTAGAATTCTAATTATGATAACAAATGTTATACATGCCATGTTATTCTTATTATTTAATTAACATTAATCATGTCATGTAATGCTTTGAAGATGACTAATTTATGTTAGAAGATGGGAAAATTTTACTGTTTCCTAATATCTCAAACATATTTCATACTTTCTTCTTCATGCCACATTCTTTGCTTTAGCGTAATCTTATATTTCATACTACAATTCATAACTCTAACTTGCTGCAATTTTATTTCAATATCACTCTCTCTGAGTATAGAGTGTCAATCAATATATTCCTTCATATATTATAGTTATCATACCAAATTTCATAAGCCTACTGTTTGAAAATGTAACAACTTGAATCCTTACATTCTAAAACTTTGTTATAGATTTTATTAAATATTTATAGCAAATATTAACAGATAATGTCAAGTGTATGATGCACTACTCAATGCATATTTTGAGTAAGAAATATTATTTTGAGAACAATAGTATTTGTTGTACAAAGCTAGCCCTTTTGTAGCTTGAAAAAGCTACAAGTTTTCTAAGAAGATTTAACATCAATTCATGTTTATTTTATTGGATTTTTCATTTATACTATTTCTATCTCCTTCTGAAATGACGACAACTTTTGTCTGAATCAAATTACTATTTTCATTTGGCTAGTCTCTTCTCTTTACTATTTTTTTCTTTGGTTTATCTTACCTTGTTGCTTCTTCTCAATGTGAATACTCTTAACTGATCCATCATAACCTGATAAGATAAAGCTGTCACTCATAACTTAAATGGGCTGCATCAAACTGTTAAGTATGTACAGACCTGTGCTTTCTTTTGATTTACGGCTTTTGAGTTACCTAATAAATTGACAATTTTTAAATATATGAATATGAGGCATTCCTTTCTTTGATGAAAGGTAGCCTTTCAAAGTACTCTTTCTTTCCTTGTTAAATACTGAAAATATTCTAGTTTGTTTTCTTATTCATTTTAGGTCTAGATTATGTTCTTAATTCATAAATTAATGTTACATATTTATTCCTTTTTGTGACTGGTTGCCCCACAGTGGAATGAGGAAACTAGGTCACGAGAGAGAGAGAGAGAGAGAGAGAGAGAGAGAGAGAGAGAGAGAGAGAGAGAGAGAGAGAGAGAGAGAGAGAGAGAGAGAGAGAGAGAGACATACTTTCCGAAAAAAAAAAATAATGAATAACATGATTTTGTATCGCTATGTCTTGGAAGGCCTAGAAATCTTACCGAATGAGGCGGTTAGGGTCGTTTTTATAAATGCAATGAGTCACAATATTTGTATTTGGAAGAAGCTGTTCAATTTCATTTCCTTCATCATCAGATTGCTCTGCTTCACCACTAGCTTCAGCATCTCCTTCTGCTCCTCCTTTAATGAAAGATGTTTTTGAGTCTTGTTCCGAAGCATTAATATTCGACTCAGACTTTTCTAGAGTCATCTTGGCATAGATATTTAAAGTGTTTTCATCTAATTTTCTTTCTTTATCGAATACTTTTTACATATAGAATGACGATTCTAAATCTGTCAGAAACAAAATGTATATCTAGGCGTTCAAACCTGGATTTAAATTAGGGAATGTAGATCAAGATTAATCCAGAAGGCATTGAGCCCTCAGGTGGTTGCCCCCTAAACAAATTTACAAGACCAGCCTAAAAAGTGATTGCTCCTAGTTGATTCATAAACAAAACAAAAAAAATGAACGAATGTTTTTTTTTTTTTTTTATCTTATTTGTCTACTTTCTTAAAAGTGCATATTTCACTTTACCTGAAAAATTTAGAAAATTGATTAGGTTTGTATATGTTTATATAGTTATTGGTTTTCGAAGATTGCTATGAGCAGAAAGGCTCGTGATAAATACGTTGTGAATCCTTTTGTTTTGAATATTATGCCGGTAAATGTTTTGAAAATTAGCAATAACAACACTTTGTTTAGATATGGCCACCAAGTGAAGGTTCAACGAGTTTGAGAACTTAGGTTTTAATTCTTGCCGATTGTTTCTAGAAATAAATCAATTTGATTTTGTTCATTTTTTACCATTGGATCCAATTTTAACGAAATCAATAGAATTCGGCTAGATCTAGATCTAGGTCACCGTTCTTTACAAAGGAAAAAGATGTGCAAAACAGCTATTAAACCATGTCAGCCGCTGGGCATTAAGGAGAAGGGAAGGAACTTAATCAGTTTTTGAATTTTTATTTACGTTGCAAGGTTATACCTTTGAACCTGCGCATAAGTGACGGAAAATATTCAAAAATATTTTTTTTCTCATGGCACCAAAAGACATTCGTAAATTTGGGGAAAAACAAAAAATATCAACAATGAATTAGTGGGAAAACAACTACTTTGACAGAAAGGAAACTTTATAACAAATAACAGATTTATCTCCTCCAGAGCCATACAACTACACTGAATAAAAGTAAACTTAACACAATGAATAAGTGCTGAAGACCACAGGTTAAAAAAAAGAGAGGTCTTAGATATAATGTCCTGAATAGGCAAAATTTAATACGACTCTTTTTTTTGTACCTTTTGTTTCTGCAGTCTCTAAAGTATTTGTCATACTAGTTTTGGTCACAACAAGCTTAAAGCAGGCACCCTTTCAGCACTTTTCCTGGTCCATGTAAAAGATGTACAACTTGATTGGTTCGTTTTCAACTCAGATTTCTAAGACAATGTTCACTTTTCCAGGCTTCGCCCTACACAAAAATGGAGCAATTATGATAGTTTTACCTACATAGTAGCCTGAAATTGACCACTTTCTGCTTTAGACAGTCCTGAAATAATATTACTCAAACTGA
>JAWDGP010005894.1:0-2500 GCA_033675545.1 Elysia crispata
CCACAAACCCCCACCCTTAACACAATCTAATGTCTGCGGATCAAGAAGCGAGAATTCCCAGAAGAATCGGAAAATCCCGAATAACAAGATCTGCCATCAGTCATTTTGACCGCTCGGAATTCTCCCAAACTGGCTTCGTACCTTCTCAACTTTAGCCCGCCAGAGTCGTGACAAGAAAATCTGTCGAACATTTTCTACACATCATTGTTTGCTCCTGAATGTGTTGAGTTGTGATTCTTTAAATATACATGCGTCGTTCTCTCGAGTCCAGATTGGTGAAAGGAAAAAAAATATGTACATGTTGGGTGATTGGTAAAATAGAGAAAGACAGGGAAAGTAAGATGGACGGTGAGATAGATAGATACATAGATAGATAACTATGTAGTAGATAGGTCCAGGGATAGATGAGTAAGTAGATGGATAGATAAATGAAGAGATAGATGGTTATATAGGTAGATAGATAGATAGATAGGTAGATTGATTCATCGATTGATATCTAGATATAGTGACAGTGAGACAGATAGATATATGTAGATGATATATAAAGTTAAAAAAGATAGATAGTTACGGGGATATCTAGATATGTAGATAGAAAGATAAATATATGAAACGATAGATTAATGGATAGATACATCATCAGATCGATAGATAAATCGACGGAGAAAGAAAAAGAAAGAAGAGTGAGTGTATATATATATATATATATATATATATATATATATATATATTTATAGATAGAGAGAGAGAGAGAGAGAGAGAGAGAGAGAGAGAGAGAGAGAGACAGAGACAGAGGAGGAAAGAGAGACAGAGTGCAGGAAGAAATATATTTCCGGACATCCTGATAACTTTAAACATCACCTGCAAATCATTCTTGGAATGACAAAACCAGTTCCATCACTTTCTTTTGAAATTCGTTTTTCGAGCATTTTTTGTGTCGTTTTGTTTTAGTGATCAGCCCATATAGCCTGTAGCGATTTGCGGAAAGAACATAAAATTCGCTAAATGTTACAGCTTTATCTGCCTCACTGATTAACACCGCCTGGAGGACATAGTTAGAGAGGAACTATCCTCTGACAGGTAGGAACTATCCTCTGACAGGTTAGATCATTAGTAGAAAACTCCCGCCAGCTAAAAGTGTTGTATTCTCGGTGTAATTACGTGACAAATTTTATAGCTATATTGTTCTAAGTCGCTATTTGGTTTCTTTACAATAAGATTAATGCCAGCTCCTAACAGCGAACTTGGAATTACAAAAGAAAAAAAAAAAAGAAAAAACGGGTTCTTCCTTTTCTTATTTTCCTTGAGTTATTTTATTTCATTTTTCTTTCAATTGGGTTTGAGAGTATAAATTTCTCGCCGTGTTAGAATTTGAGCTGTTTTTTTACGTTTTATCATGATATTTTTTTGTATATTCTTTTTAATGTTTGAATCAATTTAAATTGCATTCCTACTCCAGTAGAGGAAGTTGTGGGCCCACGTTTATGAGGTCGAATTTTTAGAAAGAGGCTATCATATCAATGTCAGCTCAGCTCAAACAAGAAATAGAATTGTACAAAAGCTGCGCAGTGATAAAAAGCATTTGAATATTGTGAACAGAGCTGGAATGGACAAAAAGCGAGAAAATTATTATCGAAGTAAAAAACTAAATAAAAAAATATATAGTTTGTCCACAATTTTTTTGGCAAAAAATTGGTCTGAATTGTATAGAAATCATATAAACATAACTTATCATATGACAAGTTTGATTGAAAGGACCGTTAACTTTTAAAGAATTTTGTTTAAAAAATGAAATGTTATCGACTAATCTTCTCTTCTGAAAAATTATGTTTATAACCAAATGAAACTGAATTCTCTCACATTAATGAGTTTGTGTATTTTAAAGACAGCTTTGTATCTAGGCCTATTTAAAAACAATTCTTTTTAGCTTAAAGAAAATATTAAAAAAATTTTAAGGAATGAAAATGGAGAAGCGTTTTATCTTAGCAAGAGATCGGTTATGTCCAATTACAGCTTCCATATCTTAAACGCTGGAGAAGCGTTTTATCTTGGCAAGAGATAGGTTATGTCCAATTACAGCTTCCATTCTTAAACGCTGGAGAAGCGTTTTATCTTTGCAAGAGATAGGTTATGTCCAATTACAGCTTCGATATCTTAAACGCTGGAGAAGCGTTTTATCTTTGCAAGAGATAGGTTATGTCCAATTACAGCTTCGATATCTTAAACGCTGGAGAAGCGTTTTATCTTTGCAAGAGATAGGTTAAGTGTCCAATTACAGCTTCGATATCTTAAACGCTGGAGAAGCTTTTTATCTTTGCAAGAGATAGGTTATGTCCAATTACAGCTTCCATATCTTAAACGCTGGAGAAGCGTTTTATCTTTGCAAGAGATAGGTTATGTCCAATTACAGCTTCGATATCTTAAACGCTGGAGAAGCGTTTTATCTTTGCAAGAGATCGGTTATGTCCAATTACAGCTTCCATATCTTAAACGCTGGAGAAGC
>JAWDGP010005894.1:12500-17500 GCA_033675545.1 Elysia crispata
AAAGGGAATTACCTCATAAGGGTTTTTAGATCCTAAATGGAATTATAGCCGCCATTTTAAAGTCGAAATCCTTTCAATCAAAAACATTTTTTTAAATGGACATTGTAACAAAAAAATATAGCAGGAGTAATAAGGATGAAAAAAAATTCAATGATAATGGTGATAAAACTTAAACTTAGAGTAATTATTATAATAGTAATAAAAAAATAATAATCAACAATTATAATTTATGTTATAATAACTATAAAGAATAATAATAGTAATATTTCTCTTATAATTGACTCCTCACTTTAACCAGAGCAACTCAATGATTCATTTTCAATTTTTCTTTTGTTTGTTTTTGAATTACCCAAGATGGGTAATCAAAGCGACCAACCTGTGAAGTTACTACTGGCATATTTCAGACTCTTATTTGCCAGAAAATTATTGAACCACGGTTAAAGCTTAAATATCCATGATGACTCCACCGATGGTTACTGAAAGAATACATTGATCATATTTCCCGATCCTAAAGGCTTGAAAACCCAAATTAACACGCTAGGCTGGGCTAAACCATGAAATTGAGATCTATAGCTTATAAATTAGGTTTCTTTGATGACGTTTCGGAACCTCGGCTGATAAACATGGTTTTGTTCAAGATGAAAGGTTACAGGAGATAATTCAATTAAAGAGATCACCAGGAGATGTTGTACTCTTTACAGAAAAAATGGCTGAGATTGAAAGAGATGGCTTTGAAAAAAATTCTGAATAGGTCAGATTAAGTGGGGTTCTACAGTAGGAATAATTATGTTCTTGGACAAGAAAGGAAGACTCAGGAATCGGCTTTGTAGGCGAAGATAAATAAAGATCAATGAAAAAGAGAAAGAGAGAGAGAGAGAGAGAGAGAGAGAGAGACAGAGAGAGAGAGAGAGAGAGAGAGAAAACAAGAGGGAGAAAGGAAGAAAGAGAGCGAGAGAGAAAGAGAGAGTTAGAAAGAAAGAGGAAAAGAGAGGTATAAAGAAAGAGAGAGAGGAGGAGAGAGAGAAAGGAAGAAAGAGAGCTATAGAGTGTACGAAAGAAAGAGAGAGAAAGAGAGATAGAAGGAAGAAATAGAGAAAAAGAAAAAAAGAGTGAGAGAAGGAGAGAGAGAGAGAGAGAGAGAGAGAGGGGGGGGGTTGAGTTGAGTGAAAATAGTCAGATAGAGAGAGGAGAGGCTGAGAAGAACAGAAAGGGACAGGGAAATGAGATTTGGAATTAATGGAAGAAAAAGTAGGAAATGGTATGGATATACGAATATGAGGGACACAGATTTGAATGCGTTTTTTTTTAATTTTGTTTCATTTAGCTTTTCTCTATGTTGAGTACACGGGCGTTTGTTTTGTTTTTTTTTTCATATCAAATTTAATATGCTGTGGGCAGTTCGGAACTGGAATAGAGACTGTCAGAAACAGAAATCTTTCATTATGAAAACAATAAATTGGCATTTGTCGACAGATCCTAGTTATAAAGTGAGAGATAGAGAGAGGAAAGAAAGAGCAGAAACAAGAAGAGGGAGGGTGGATATCAGGCAGAGACGAGAGGAGAGAGAGAGAGAGAGAGAGAGAGAGAGAGAGAGAGAGGGAGGGAGAAGGAGGTAGAAAAGAGAGACATACAGACAGAGAGAGGAAGAAAGAATAATGTACATTTATATCAATTAACAAACTGCATCGGTTACTGTATGATGCTTGCTATAACTCTGTAGATAGAGAGAGAGAGAGAGAGAGAGAGAGAGAGAGAGAGAGAGAGAGGGAGGGAGAAGGAGGTAGAAAAGAAAGACATACAAGGAGAGAGAGGAAGAAAGAATAATGTACATTTATATCAATTAACAAACTGCATCGGTTACTGTATGATGCTTGCTATAACTCTGTAGACAGAGAGAGGGAGAGAGAGAGAGAGAGAGAGAGAGAGAGAGAGAGAGAGAGAGAGAGAGAGGGAGGGAGAAGGAGGTAGAAAAGAAAGACATACAAGGAGAGAGAGGAAGAAAGAATAATGTACATTTATATCAATTAACAAACTGCATCGGTTACTGTATGATGCTTGCTATAACTCTGTAGACAGAGAGAGGGAGAGAAAGAGGGAGAGAGAGAGGGAGGGAGAAGGAGGTAGAAAAGAGAGACATACAGACAGAGAGAGGAAGAAAGAATAATGTACATTTATATCAATTAACAAACTGCATCGGTTACTGTATGATGCTTGCTATAACTCTGTAGATAGAGTGAGGGAGAGAGAGAGAGGGAGAAAGAATAATGTACATTTATATCAATTAACAAACTGCATCGGTTACTGTATGATGCTTGCTATAACTCTGTAGACAGAGAGAGGGAGAGAAAGAGGGATATTAAGAGAGACAGAAAGGAAGAAAGGAAGAAAGATAGATTCAGAGAGAGAGAGATAGAATGAGATAGATAGAGATACAGAGAGAGGGAGACAGACAGACAGTGAGAGAAAGAATTAACACTAAATGATCTAAAAATTACCAATTTAGTTAAGCAAATAAACTGACTCTCTCCAGAATATTTATACATGAATTACAGTATTCAACGAATAAAATGATTTTTTGCCGTAAACTCGTTGCACTATGATCCTCCAAGGAACACTAAACTGGCCAAACTGAAGCTTCCAAACAAACAAACAAACCCAAGCACAGACACACGACAACAAACGTCACGATATGTAGATCAGGTAGAGTAATTTCAGCAGCTAGGCCCAAATTAGAAGCTTTTCAAAAGTTTTGATGCCCTCACCTTCATGATTGATCGATCCTAATGAAAGAGAGGCTGACCATTTTACATCTGGACATTTCTAGCCGTTCTCTAATTTGTGCGGGTGAGATTTTAGATTAAAATGTCTTTGTTGGCTCAATTTGAAGCGAAAGTTGTCGAACTCCATTCTACTTGCTTTCAGATCTGTTAAGTTTTATATCTACAAGTTATCTGGTTATTAACTATAAGTATCACTTTAAAAGTCATTTATTTTTATATGTGTTTTATGGAGAAGTGAAGCATTTTAAACAAACTTATATTGTAAAACCTGTCACCATCTTTGGAACCAAAAGTTGCTCTTTAAAAGCGCGGATTTGACCTCCCCATCGAGGGTTTCTAAAATACATACAGGTAAACTCACCGAGGGGAACAAAGTGTTACAGTAACAGCTACATCATTTTACTATTTGGCAGAGTTAGGACAGTCAGATATGTTTGTTGTGTAGGCCTGTAGTGTAAGAATGAGCTACATCATTTTACTATTTGGCAGAGTTAGGACAGTCAGATATGTTTGTTGTGTAGGCCTGTAGTGTAAGAATGAGCTACATCATTTTACTATTTGGCAGAGTTAGGACAGTCAGATATGTTTGTTGTGTAGGGCTGTAGTGTAAGAATGAGCTACATCATTTTACTATGTGGGCAGAGTTAGGACAGTCAGATATGTTTGTTGTGTAGGCCTGTAGTGTAAGAATGAGCTACATCATTTTACTATTTGGCAGAGTTAGGACAGTCAGATATGTTTGTTGTGTAGGCCTGTAGTGTAAGAATGAGCTACATCATTTTACTATTTGGCAGAGTTAGGACAGTCAGATATGTTTGTTGTGTAGGCCTGTAGTGTAAGAATGAGCTACATCATTTTACTATTTGGCAGAGTTAGGACAGTCAGATATGTTTGTTGTGTAGGCCTTTTATGCATAGGCTATATCAAAAAGCTGCCGATTAATCAAGGAATCAATCGTTAGATGGTTAATAATATTGGGGTATTACTTTTAATATTGAGCATAACCTTTAATATTGAGGCATAACAGTTAATATTAGGGTGTGTCCTTTAATATTGAGGTATACCTTTTAATTTTGGGATAAGCCCTTTAATATTGGAGTATAATCTTTAATATTGGAGTACAACTTTTCATGTTGAAGTATAACCTTTAATATTGGGGTATAACCTTTAACATTGGCATATAACCTTTAATATTGGGGTATTGGGTAAAACCTATAATATTGAAGTATAACCTTTAATATTAGAGTATTCCATTTAAAATTGGGGTAGAACCTTTAATATTGGGATAAAACATTTAAAAATTGAAGTATAACCTTTAATATTAGAGTATTCCATTTAATATTGGGGTATAACCTTTAATATTATAATATAACCTTTAATATTGGAGTATAACCTTTGCTATTGGTGTATAATCTTTAATATTGAATTATAACCTTTAATATTGAAGTATAATCTTTAATATTGAATTATAACCTGTAATATTAGAGTATAACCCTGAGATCACCGATACAGATAGACTTTGTTGGTAAAACCCTTCATCCAGTTTTATTTTTTATATAACATAATTATAAGATTGGTTAATAGAGACATGAGACCGCCTTTTAGTGTAACGCCTATATCAAAGAAGGATAAATTTAATGAAGCTATCAATGTAGATTTGTGCACTGAAAGAGGAACAGAAGAGAGATAGAGGGAGAAGGATGAATACATCTATATATATATAAAGTGAGAGAGAGAGAGAGATAGACAGACAGACAGACAGACAGAGAAAGAGAGAGAGAGAGAGAGAGAGAGAGAGAGAGAGAGAGAGAGAGAGAGAGAGAGAGAGAGAGAGAGAGAGAGAGAGAGAGAGAGAGAGAGAGAGAGAGAGAGAGAGAGAGAAAGAGAGACAGAGATAGAGGGGGGATGGGGAAATAGGAAATAGGCCCACAACTTCATAGAAACTTTAAACTTAACACAAATATGAACGATTCGCTTTAATAGCTTCGTCAGTAATGATACAAAAACGATTCTGTCGAAGGCGCTCAGAAGTTGTTAAAATGTTGGTAGGGAACTACTTCTAGGCTGTTATCTGAGGGCACAGAAAATTGAACAAATGTTAGGAAACGAGAAAGCATGGTGAAGAAGAAGGAAGAGGAAGAAGAAGAAGAAGAAGAAGAAGAAGAAGAAGAAGAAGAAGAAGATGAAGAAGAAGGGGGGGGGGGGGGGGGGGGGGGGAAG
>JAWDGP010005895.1:0-38524 GCA_033675545.1 Elysia crispata
TACTGGCAGAGATGCCCGATTCGGCTTTCCACGATGTGGTGAAAAACATCCTGGACGAGCCCATTCCCGAGGTTGTTAATATCAGCCTATTCCTCCACCGCGCAAGGCAAAAGCCAAGAAAAGTAAGGCCATCCAGGAGGAATTTGACCCCATCCCTAGCCAAAAACTTCTGAGTTCTGCAAAGGACTATCAAGATGAGCTCCGGGGCTTGTTCGAAGAGCCTTAAGAACTCGCCTTTCGGCGGACGCGATGGACGTTCGCAAATTTCCTGCGCGGGTGGCAAATGGATGTGCCCCAGGGGCACCCACAGGGCACTGACCCCAGAACCTTTCTCGAAATTGTTGAACCCAAGATCCGCGAAAAACTAGAGAAGGAGCTCAGAGTTTTAAGAGGAGGGTTGAAATTCCAGCTGGCTCTCAAGGTAGAGCTCGTGAAGGTCAACCCAGAAGGCAGCGAGGAGTACTTTGAGCCTGTTCTACGACATAGACAGGAGACTGTACTTCAAGAAAACGAGATCACAGCAGCCCTCGAAGAAACATTCCCGAGGCTGCAGGAAACTCTCGAAAAATTGACCCAGAGAGGATCTGGGTGGGCGGTAGTACAGGTTCGCAAACTTTGGTTAGATATCGACCGATATCAACCTCTCCGGGGCGGATCCTACATCCCACTGCCGCCAGAAGTGAAAAACAAGAAGGCGGTGGTCAACGTGAAAAACATGGATGACCACTGCCTGCGATGGGCACTTCGGTCTGCCCTGTTTCAAGCTGCAGAAAACCCACATAGACCTGCCAATTACCCCACCGCAGATGGTCTAGACTTAACCGGTATCGATGCCCCCACACCCATCTCTCAGATCGGCAAGGTGGAGCGCCAGAACGACCTTGCCATCAACGTGTTCGGCTGGGACAAGGGAGTGATAGTGCACCACATCTCCAAACAGCCAGAAGAGGATGCCAGGATCAATCTGCTGTTGATTGAGAAAGCGGGTAAGTTCCACTACACCTGGATCAAAAACCTCAACCGCCTCCTCCACGACCAGAACAAAAACGGAAGGAAGAAGCACTTCTGTGAGCGCTGTCTTCATGGTTATTCCAGGGAAGACCTGCTGGAAGCTCACAGGCCGGAGTGCAAGGGAATCGGCCAGACAGCCGTCAGGGTGGAGATGCCCCAAGAGGGCAAGCTCACCTTTCAGAACCACCACAAACAGTTGCCCGCGCCATACGTCATTTACGCCGACTTCGAAGCACTCACCACGAAAGTCGAAGGGCCGGAGCTCGACCCGACAAAAAGCAACACCCAGAAGACACAACACCACGAGGCATGCAGTTACTGCTACGTGGTGGTGCGGTGCGACGGGAAGACAGAGGCGCCTGCCCAATACCGGGGGCCCAACGCAGCAGAACACTTCCTCCGAGCTCTCCAAGAGGAAGAGCGTGAGATCCAGAAAGTGCTGGCGAAATCGCAAGACATGAGAATGACAAGAGCAGTCTGGGAGAGCCACAGGACTGCTAGCAGATGCCATGTGTGTGACAAACCTCTCGAGGGTGACTCTGTAAAGGACCACTGCCACATCACCGGTAGGTACCGAGGGGCCGCCCACAACGCTTGCAACCTCAAACTGCGGCTCAGCCCCAAAACCACAACCATACCAGTTGTGTTCCACAACCTGCGGGGGTACGACAGCCACTTGCTGATGCAAGCCATCTCCAAGGTGGAGGGGCGGGTTTCCTGCATCCCCAACAACACAGAGAAGTACATTTCCTTCTCCCTGGGGCAGCTGCGCTTCATCGACAGCGCACAGTTCTTACTAGCCCCCCTCGACAAGCTGGTAGCGGCGAACAAGCCCGGCCTTCCAGATCACAGCCCGCTACGAGCCCGACTGCGCGCTGCTAATGCGCAAAGGCGTGTACCCCTACGAGTACATGGACTCTTGGGGGCGTTTTGAAGAGACCCAGCTTCCACCGAAGGAGGACTTCTACTCCAAGCTCACAGGCGCAAGTATTTCCGATAGTGACTACACCCATGTCCAGAGGGTCTGGGAGACCTTCGGGTGTCAAACTCTAGGCAACTACACCGACCTCTACTGCCGGACCGACGTGCTGCTCCTTGCCGATGTCTTTGAGAACTTTCGAAAGACTTCCCAGAAACAATATGGGCTGGACCCGGCGCACTACTACACCAGTCCAGGCCTATCCTGGGATGCTCTCCTCAAAAAGACTGGAGTAGAACTGGAGCTGCTCACAGACTACGACCAGCACCTCTTCATCGAGAAGGGGATGCGGGGGGGTATCTCGATGGTGTCGAAGCGCCACGCCAGGGCGAACAACCCCGCAGTAGAGGGATACGACCCGGAGAAGCCCAACAGCCACATTCTCTACCTAGACGCCAACAACCTTTACGGGTGGGCCATGAGCCAACCCCTTCCGACTGGCGGCTTTCGATGGGTAGAGGACTGTACGGCGCTGGCTGGCACAATCCAAGACCAACCGGCCGACGGGCCCGAGGGCTTCATCCTCGAGGAGTACCCCCAGGAGCTTCACGACCACCATAACGCCTACCCGCTCGCCCCAGAGCGCATGGTGGTCCAGAAAGAGTGGATGTCGGAGTACCAACACGGCCTCCTGGGCAAAGGTATGGCGTCCGCCGAGGTCGAAAAGCTGGTCCCCAACCTCCGCGACAAGAACCACTACGTGCTCCACTACCGCAACCTCCAGCTTTACTTGGGGCTCGGGATGAAGCTGAAAAAGGTACACCGCGCCCTGCGCTTCGAGCAGAGCCCCTGGATGGAGCCCTACATTCGGATGAACACCGAGCTGCGGAAGCAGGCCACCAGCGCCTTCGAGAAGGATCTCTACAAACTGATGAACAACTCCGTCTTCGGTAAGACCATGGAGAACCTGCGAAAGCGAGTCGACGTCAAACTGGTGCGCGCACACGAGGAGGACAAACTCCGCCGGCTCCTGGCTAGCCCGTCCTTCGCCAGAGCGAACATCTTCGACGACGACCTCGCCGCCGTGGAGGTCCACAAGAGCCGTCTGGTCCTCAACCGCCCCGTATACGTGGGCATGAGCATTCTCGACCTATCGAAGACGTTAATGTACGACTTCTACTACGGGCAGCTTAAGAACCAGTACGGAGACCGGTGCCAGCTCCTCTACACCGACACCGACAGCCTCCTCCTCGAGATCCAAACGAAGGACGTCTATCGGGACATGGGCAAGCACGCCGAGCTATACGACACGTCCGACTACCCACGCGAGCACCCTCTGCACAGCGTCGAAAACAAAAAGGTTCTGGGGAAGATGACGGACGAATGTGCCGGGCGCCCAATCGCGGAATACATCGGCTTGCGCCCCAAGATGTACAGCATCCTCGAGGCCAACGGGGACAACATGAAAAAAGCCAAGGGCGTGAAAAAGTACGTCGTAAAGAAACACATAAGACACAATCAATACAGGGAGGCTCTCTTCGAGAAAACTACCTTCCACCACAGCATGAATGTCCTGCGATCAGAGCGCCACCGTATCTATGGGCATCACCTCCACAAGGTATCGCTGTCCCCCTTCGACTCCAAGCGGTGGATCGCAGAAAACGGGGTGGAAACTCTTGCTTATGGGCATAGGGATGCCCTACTGACTGGTACAGCCGAGATGAACGCATACATTGACGAATTTCTTAACGGTTGAGAACACCATCGGGAGGCAGTTGAATGTCAGGAGGCACAACCAAAAGCTCCTCATGGACAAACCCCCGACTAGGTCCTTGACCTTCAAGATAATAAAGCACAGGCTCCGGGCTTGGTCAAGGTGTGCCCTAGTCGGTACACCCGGAGGGACCACACAGGGTCAGTGGCGCGACGCCGTCCACCCTCGAGTTCACCGGACTGATAGAGGAAGCGAACACCAACCCCAGAAGGGAGCTTCTGCTCTTGAAGGCCAACAGGGCGGCCAGGAACCGTAGAAGAGGGCTCTCCACTCACAGACTTTGCCCAGATGGCCTCGGAGGGTCGCTTACCGGTCAGCCGGGTGACCTCTCCATTCAGAGCAGAGACGACCGCAGGCAGCCGCCGCACCCACTCTGTGGATCGTTCACTAACAGGCAGCCGCATCTCCGGGCGTACTGGTGGCCGAAGAGCCTCTCAGACAGAGTTCTGTTCCACCGCTCCACGATTCCTTGGTCCCGGTGGGAACCGACCCGGCCGCGCCTGACCTCGACGTTGTGCCTAGCAAGGAGTTGGCTAACTGCCCCCATAAATTCGCGTCCAGGGTCCACCTGCAGCATCTTGGGCCACGTCAGAGGACCCCGTTTGTAGATGCGAGACAGGGCATCGGCGACCTCTGCTGCGCCCTTGCTAGTCAGCGGCTCGGCCTCCTTGTACCGCGAGGCAACGTCGACTACGGTGAGGGCGTACTTATAGGTCTTCCGTCCCACGCGGTCGTGCGGAAGGAAAAGGAGGTCGGCTTGATGGACCTCATTTGGCACCTGGACATCAAACTTTGGTCTCGGTATGTGCCGCGGCGCAGGTAGGTAGATCTGCCAGATGGCCTGTTTCTTCAGCCAGTCTTTTGCCACATCGAGAGGGACCCCCGCTGCAGACGCCAGCTTCTTAACAGCTGTGATTCCTTTCCAGTAGCCCCCGGGGCTGTAGTAAATCCTCGACAGGCTAGAGTCCATTGTCATGTATTCCAAAAAACCCAACCAAACTCCAACACAACGCCAGAAAAATTGGGGTCTCACCGACTATCTCCTAGCGATATAGTATGTCACAAGGCCGGTTACGACCATACCCCCGATAACAAATGAAATCTCGCGGTCTTTTTGGGCGCTGCTAGGTGTATAGAAGTCGGAAAGCTGGGGCTCGGGCTCTAGCGGGTCGAGGTTTTCCCCTGTGACGAGGATGTGCTCGCGCCATGCCGCTTCGGCGTCGTGGAAGTTTTGGACTGCATGGTTTTGTTCCCTTAGCTTTTTCTTGATCCAGTCAAGGCGTTCACTGCGCTTCTGAGACCAAGCATCACGGGCAGCCTGCATCTGTTCCACAGCATCGTCGTGTCGTTTACGTTCTTCGAGTGTGTCTCCGCGGTCTTTTTTGTCGAGTTTCGAAAAGAGGTAGTTCGAGCCGCTGAACGCCAGAGCGTTCACGATGGCGCCTCCGGCCATCATTGCGATGCTAGCCATTGTGCTACTACGGAAAAATGTTAGAGGGAATAATCCCACGTTTAATTAACTCGTCCTTAGTTAAAATGGCGAAAGAGACATTCATAAACATCAACCCGGCATCGCGCGCCGTCGTGTCGAGTTTTGGTAAGCTCCCTTTGATGGCCATCTGGGTGAGCTTAGCATACCCTATCGAAAGCCCGCTGACAAGGGCGGCATGATACATTGTGTTTGCTATAACTTTTCCGTCAATCGAAGCCATGGTGTTGTTATTCCATATAATGTGGATTGTGCGCAACCTTTAATTGCTGAGCAGGACCCGCGATGTTTTTCAGGGTGGTCTTTTTCTCCTTTGGCGGCGGCGGTTCTGCGCGGTGAAACTTAGACCAATAGACCAGCCCCCCGACAGCGGCCACCAGTGCGCCTAAATATAACATAGAGACTTCTTCTTTTTTGTCGCTGCGTCGGAGCGGAGCGGCTTCCGGGGCGGCTTCCGCGGCGGGCGGGTCGGCCACGAACGCGGGATCCCGCAGAGCCTCCTTGGCTTCCGCGAGTTCTCTCTCAAGTCGCTCCGACTTGGCTTTCCTGGCGGCGGCGCCGGCACGCCCCGCTGCAGCCTTCTTCTCGTTTTTAGACGGCTGGCTGGGGGCCGTCACCCTCAAAGCAGGTTGTGGCTCCATCTGCTTGGTTGTCTCCGGCGGCTCCGTCGTTGTCTCCGGCGAATCCGACGGCGGAGTCACATTGCTGTCTCTCGAGTCCATCTTCTTCTATATTCTTTGGGCACCGGTGTCCAAATTGGCAGTACTTAGCTGTGGTCAACGCCACGGTGATCGGTGCCAGAAGATTTCCATAGCGGTAATACAATTCGCAAGCAGTTCTGTTGAGCACGCGGTCGACAATCAGGTCGGACTCGAGGTCCTCCATGAGAGGCTGCCGGTTCTCAGGCGGTAACTTAGTGGCCAAGGTTGTATAGAGCTGCAGCGCAGCCTTCCCCAGCGTTTTTGTCATGCAAACACCGAGTCGTGCCTCGTAGCGGGTGTGGAGCTTTCTAACCTCGTCGTCGTCCATATTGTCGATTTCTTCCACGTACAGGGACTTACCAAGGTACTTTTTGGCCTGCCCCCCTGCTGCGATAATGGCCAGCTTATCGCGCTGTTCCGCCACCGTTGTAGGCTGTGGCACAGCTGGTACCGACGGCGCAGCGGGCGCTTGTACCTCGGTTTCATTGGCGAGTAGTCCGTCGAGCAAATCGTCCATTTTCTTTTCGAAGGTCCTTATATGTAATAAAGTTATGTTTCCTAATTTCTCGCCTAGCTTTAATATATTGGTGGACTACCCACAGGAGAACCACAAGTGTGGTCAAGGAGAGAGCCGTGTTTAATATTGTTAACAACATCAGCTAAGCAAATGCTAAGCAAGTGATAAACATCAGCTAAGCAAATGATATGAAGATGGTTGTGAAGTGTTTAACAACAGCTTCGCATGTTTCTTCAAGGCGAGCTGACACCTAACGGCTACTCGTTCTTCCCGGTTCGCTATAACGTCGTTCTCCCGGCACTCCTCGAAAGAGTCTCGGTCATTGCAGTGGAACAATGCCACCCACTGGGTCTGTTCACGCAGGTCTTTGAGGACCGCTGAGACAGCACCCAGACGGATTGCTGGGCGTGGCGGCCGGAGAAGGCCAACTCCGAGAGGGTCTTTCTTTTTCGTCATCGCCTGCGAGGCGCTGCAGTCGTCGATGATGAAAAGGGTCGGCTCGCCCTTGAAACGGTGGTACCAAAAGCGGAGCCAATCGTGGAGGCGTTCGCCCGGGTCGACAATATATATCTCAGGGTCCCCCCATATCCATGGGCGGCCCTGGTAGGTGGTGTTGTGCCGTATGGTGGGGCACAAATATGACGATGTGTTGGAAGACCCCGCGATAGGGCCCCTCGAGGAGGTCTAGGGCGAATACTGTCTTCCCGCAGCCTGTTTGCCCGCAAATGATCGCAGAGTGGGGGGAGTGGGGTAAGGGCGATCTAATATAGGACGGAGACGATGCGGCCATCCTCTAGGTTAAGTTGGGCATCCATGACCACGTACAAATAGATGTTCAAATCGCCAGCGGACTCGGCCTTCTTGGTAATCTGGATGGTAATACCTTCGCTGGCGTTCTCTACGCGACGCCCGTTGCCGTGGAGCTGATCGTCATCACTCGACCGCAGGTCCAGCCACAGGCAGTACTTACTGGTCAAGTACTCGCCTAGAGACACGTCCGCTAGAGCAAGGTCTTTCGCGACCGCGCCTGTCACGGGGCTCCGCTTATGACCGCCTGCGTAAATCTTTCTGGATTCGTCCCACTGTAGGTACGCGCGGAGCCCCTGGCTATACAATTGATTCGGGACGCCCTCGATTGTGACCTCGACCTTGGTAAGTTGGGGGTTGTAGAAAGCCTCGGTGTCGCGCTTGTAGGCAGCTGCGGGGTCCTCGAATAACATAAGAACACCCTTCATGGAACGCGCGGGGACGTTGAGATTCATGTTCCAGAGCGTTTCGCTTTTGTTGGCTGGGATCTTGCGGTGGCGCAGAACGCGGTCGTACAGGATCGCCAAGGAGCTAGCGTACTGGTTGCGGATATTTCGGGCGAGGCTCTCGTTGGTGACCTTGTCGAACTCGAGGCAGATGTTATCGATCGTGTAGCTGCCGTCACCATTGGCCGCTATGACTCGACTGTAGTCGTTGAAAGTGAGCTCGTATTCGAGGCGGTCCCCAAGGGCCGCCTGGTGGAAGGGCATGTGGGACTCGAGCAGTTCGAAGTCCAGCGGCACGAAGAAGCGGTTTCCATACGCGTTGGCGATGGCCTGGTCGACGGCATTGTCCTCAGCGTCTCCTGCGCCGACACGAAGTTTGGTCGCGTTTCGGTTGGTAGTAGTGTCAATTCCCTGGTATTGGGCGTTCTCCCTCTCTCGAGCGGTCTTCCAGAGGTCTTGATAGCAGTAATATACGTCGCTGTCATCGATAGACATCACCTCGTTGCCGGAGATTTTAATGGTCAATTTTTTGACCGCGGCGCGGCCTATATTCTGGACCAGGGTCCGATTGGCGTCGGTCGAGGTCAGCGAAATGGTGAACGCCAGTCTCGCGGATCCGGGCACGACAACGTCATTGCTCCCCAGATTTGGGAAGCGGACCAGCAACTGCTGGTTCTGATCAATCGTCGCCGGGTTGTTGGTGACAACAACTGACTGCCGCACAGCCTTGACCCCAAGGGGGTCGCGGAGACGGCGGTAAGGATTGAGTTTTTTCCCGTATGCGCTCGAAGACATGATATATTGAACTTGGGTAAATTGATCTTCAATATAAGAACACCATGGCGGGCATCTTCGAAGACATCCAGATGGATGACTTAGGTCAAAACAACGATAACATTGACGATGACATTGACGATAACATTGACGATGATATTGACGATGAAATTGACATTGACGATGACGATGAAATTGACTATGAAATTTATCAAACCGACTATGCCGCCGCGGGCGATAGCGCTGAAACCTCATTCACTAACCCTGACGCAGTTAAAAAGGCCTCAGATGCCGAAGGGCTGAATCTGAGGCAAAAAATCCTCGCGTCAGCGGTAGACAGCTACTACGATGCCCTAGGGATCGAGCCATCCCTGGGACGGGATATAAACAGATTTGTGCTTCGTCGTCTCCGTGGTACCCGTATTTTCCGCTTGCGCCTGAAAGGCAATACCCAAGTCAACATTGTAAACACTAGGACGGGGAAACCCAACAGTCTCGACTATGTAGCCAAGCAAGGTGGGGTAAATGTAGTCCGAGAGGGTCTGGGTTTATCGGATTGGAATCCCGGCGATAAAAAACAAAAGTTGTCACCAGCCTCGAATGCAGAAATCAACAGCGGCGAACAGCAGATGAGCGATGCGGCCTCGACCTTAGAAACAGCCCCGCTTGAAGATTCGGGGCAGGCGGCAGACGAGGCCGCTAAAGTCGCTGAAAAACTCTTAGCTGTCTTCGTTAGGGAGGGGTATACCCCCCGGGATATACTAGGTATGTGCCGGGCCCTGGAAAGGTCCCGGGGGGAACACACAAACAATATAGCCAAGCTCTCGGAACTGGATAAAGACATCGCCTTGGAAAAACGCAAGCTAGAAGAGGCCACGGACGAGGCTACTAAAGACAGCATTGCCGAAAGCCTGCGCAAACTGCAGGATGTAAGGGCCGCCCGCCTTGAGGCCGCTTCGGCCACCAGGGAGGCTCTCCGGTCCCAGATCAGTCGTATACGTGAAACCCTGCACCGGATTCTACACGAGGACAAAACCCTCGCTGAGCGAATAAAGACCCTCTTTCGTGAGCAGGGAATCACGATTGTGTCTGTTCTAACGGCCCTCGGGATGATTATTTCTACAATAGTCCTCGCTATCCCGGGCGGTGGCGCCGCCGCCCCACCACAGCCGCCGCAGCCTCCCGGAAAGGGCGGGGCCAAAGAGTGGATCAAAAAACAACTCCAAAGCCTCGGAAGAATCCTGGCTAAACTGGCTGGCAAGGCGGCCGCCGCCCTCCCGGGGATCATTGGCTCGATCGTCTCCTGGCTCCTGTCTCTCCTCGGGAAAACCGCGGTCTGGCTATCTAGTAATCTTTGGGCTGTTCTTCTAGCTGTCGGGGGATTACTGCTTGTGGCGGCACGCGAGTGGCTTCTACCTAAGAAACCAAAGCAGTCCTAGGCCGATGGCAATACTGCCCACGATGAGGGCTGTTTTTTCATCCTCGTGGGCCTCGTGGTCTGCTTTGGCTGCCGCCGTTGTTGTAGCGGGATGCGGCTTTGCGGTGTCTGGGTGCTGGCTGGTGGCCGACTCTGAATCGGCGCCCATCGGTTTAACTAACCCCTTTTCACCGGTGTCGTTTTTCGAGTCTGGGGGGCGGCATCCTTATTCAGACCTTTATTAAGGCCCAGGTGTTGTGCGCTGGTGGCGACTATTATATTGTTGTTGTAGCCCACTATCTTACCAATACGGAGGAGCAGGTCTCCTGGGGCCATGACAAGACCCTCCCCAAAGGAAAAGTTTAGCTCAGAGCTGGCATTTTGCACGACATCCTGATAACGTATTATTGCTGCTTCGGCGTCCACAGGAGAATTAATGGCAGTTTCTACGTTCGTCTTAAACTGTGTTTGCGCACGGAAGGCCGCCCCGGTGCCAAGAATGCCTGTGCGGATCTGGACCTGGGCTGTTAGAACGGACCATACGTAAGTCTGGATACTATCAGCCAACCTCTCGACCCCGGGGCGGGTTAATCCATCTGACTTATTGAGCATGAACAATCTTTAAGCCCGGGACACAACGTCGTTCTCCTGCTCAATGTAGTCCACGTGGGTAATGAGGCCCTGTGTCGGGAGTGTAAACGACATTTCCTTCGGGTCATACTCCCCGTCAGGGGCCTTTCTATGCACGTCAATTACTTTGATATATCCTCTGCTGACCCAATAATAGAAGACGGGGCCGAACCCCTGGTTGGGGCCACTGATCGGAGTTCGGGGAGACACCGAATTCGTCGCAGATTTTCTCGTACCCCTTGCGGTCGTAAGAGTTTTCCATCGCATTCCATGTCTCATCATAGGGTAGTGATGTATCTCTTCCAGTATACGTCGTATTTGGTAATACACATGAAAGCGGTAGACAGACTGTAGAAAGCCATCATCGGGAGTCAAGTGGTCCTCCACCGAAACTCCACAACCTGTGGTGGCGCACCAAACGGCGGTTTAACTGGTTCTGCCAAAACTGCATCGGTGTTGTACGCCACGCCTGGAGCCATTTGTCTGAATAACTCTTAGGCATAATATAGTGTTCGAAGATATCGGGGTACTTAGCCTCGAAGAATTTCTGCGGGTCGTCGGCCTGGACCCGAACCCGGACTTTTCTAAGATTGCCAAAATCGCGAGCCGCGGCTTTTTGGAGGCCGGGATTGTACTTGGCTTCACTATTAAACTTGAAAGATTTCGCATTCATAATATTGGGTCGGCATGTTCCACACGCTTTCGAACGTTCAAAGGGGGGAGGCAATCCCCCTCCAGCGGTGCATCGACAACCGCGATGGGCGCCTCGCCATTGGTTTGCGATCGATAACCTTCATCGCGGGGTGGTACAATATTGAAAAAGGGGAGAAATTTTCTTGGAAAAACACCGCGGTAGAAGAATCCCTAACCATACCGCCCGGCCTGTATGGTTTCGACCGGCTACAGGAGGTTCTCAAGGGGGCCAGCCACACGCTAACGGTCTGTGGAGAGAACGGGTTGATCACCCTAACAGTCGCCCCCGGGTGGGAAATCCTTCTATCCGATGGCCTGCTGGCGCTTCTCGGCCTGGACGACGGCCTCGGCGGAGTCTGGCTCGACGCCGGTGTGTATACGGGCGATCGCCCTGTAAACTTTGCGACGCGGCAAATGCTGTGGGTCCATCTCGAAGAACTCAACACATCCGGAAATATCGCCGATGGGGCTCCTTCGACACTCCTGGCCTGCGTTGGGTTGGGGCGACACGCCTTCGGGGACATTAACACGGTCCGAATGGAGTGCCCCGAATTTAAACGCCTTCGCGATGGAACGATAAGCGAGTTAAAGGTCTCGATTAGGGATGCACATGGGAAAATTTCCAACCAAGACCTCCCGATCCATGTTGCGCTTGAACTCGTCGCCAGACAATGAGTATCTTCGGCGAGAGGATCCGCCGCCCGGGGCCTGAGATTGGCACGATCCTATCAGAATATGTCAAAAAACACTATGTCGATGCGCAGGACGGCACCATCGGCGAGGCTTTAAAGCATTTCAAGGCCCAACTCGTTTCCGACTTATCAAAATATGTCAAAAAAAACTATGTAGATGCGCAGGACAGCACCATCAGCGAGGCTTTAAAGCATTTTAAGGCCCAACTCGTTTCCGACTTATCAAAATATGTCAAAAAAAACTACGTCGATACACAGGACGACACCATCAGCGAGGCTTTAAAGCATTTTAAGGCCCAACTCGTTTCCGACCTATCAGAATATGTTAAAAAACACTATGTCGATGCACAGGACAGCACCATCAGCGAGGCTTTAAAGCATTTTAAGGCCCAACTCGTTTCCGACATCAGAATATACCAAAAAAGACTACGTCGATGCACAGGAAGGCACCATCAGCGAGGCTTTAAAGCATTTCAAGGCCCAACTCGTTTCCGACTTATCAGAATATGTCAAAAAACACTATGTCGATGCACAGGACGGCACCATCAGCGAGGCTTTAAAGCATTTTAAGACCCAACTCGTTTCCGACCTATCAGAATATGTCAAAAAACACTATGTCGATTCACAGGACGACACCATCAGCGAGGCTTTAAAGCATTTTAAGGCCCAACTCGTTTCCGACTTATCAGAATATACCAAAAAAAGACTACGTCGATGCACAGGACGGCACCATCAGCGAGGCTTTAAAGCATTTTAAGGCCCAACTCGTTTCCGACCTATCAGAATATGCCAAAAAAGACTACGTCGATGCGCAAGACGACCTTCGTGTCCTAAAGACGGGCGACACCATAGTTAGTAATCCTTTGATAACTGTATGGGCCGAAAATAAGATCGATGGTGGATAAGCGATATGAGTGGTCGTTTGGCAGCGATGCGGCTAGGGGCTATGCGAATGGGGGCTACCCCATGTTGGCCGCAGGTAGGGTCCTCCGTATGGGTCTGTCTACAACAGCACCTCACAACGGAGTCTCCGACGCCAGTGTAAATATTTCAGTCAACGGAATTGAAAACAAATCATATGGCGCGACCAGATTAGCAGGTCAAATATCTGGTGTTTCTATTTTTGAAACCCCTTTAGAACTGGTGCAAGGAGATACCATCAACTTCAAATCAGTCACGGACAACCCCAAAATAGCGGGCGCGACGGTATCCCTCCTAATTGAACTTGATCTGTTAATACCTTTCTTCAAGCAGCCGCCAAAAATGAGTATCACCGGTGATAGAATCCACCGCGGGCCTGACACAGCTGGAGACTACGCAAAAAAGGACTATGTAGACGAACAGCTCGCCCTCCGTGTCCTAAAAACGGGCGACACCATGACGGGCGACCTGAAAATGGCGGGGGGGATGATTCGCGGGCTGCCCCTGACTCAACCTACGGGTACGAAATCATACAGCGATGAGGCTATCTCTTCTTACCATGTACTAGACTTAATCATGGAAGCTTTAAAGTCGGAACGGAGGGCTCGTAGACCATTAATCACTGTCTACGCAGAAGAGTACGGGTCTATGACGAAGGGAGAATATGAGTGGTCTTTCGGGAACGGTGTGTCGGGTAGAAACAGCGATCGGGGATATCCCCTAGCGGTCTCGGGCCGACTAAAGTATATGAGCCTGGCTATAACGACAACGAGCAGCCGGCCCTCAGAGGCACGGGTCGAAATAGTCATCAACGGAGTATTGAACCGTTTGTACGGTGTAACCATGGGCCAATTCTCTAGTTTTACAGAGTTTCAAACTCCTCTCGAGCTGGCCGCAGGAGACATGATTAATTTCAGGACGGCTACTACCAACCCAGAGGTCTCATCCGCCGTAGTTGCTGCTATCCTCGATCTTTACACTAATTAAACCCCCAGCTAGTAACTAAAAGATACCGACATGAAGCAGGAAACACCTTCAGCTCCTAGCGTTATCGAAATGACGCCGACTTCGGGCTCTCTATATCCAGAACTGCTGGGCCAAGGCGCGCCCCCGGACCAGTCCTACCGCCTTCAGGAGATCTCTCGGATTCGTGAGCATCTCGAAGCCGAACGGGAGAAACGGGCGCAGCTGGAAAAAAAATACCGCCACGCTTCGAATATTTTGAATGGTTGTGATACAACTCTTCTTTTGATCAGCGCGTTGACAGGTGTCGGCGGCATGGGCCTATTGAGCACTATTGTCGCGGCCCCCGTGGTGATAGGCCTCGAAGCTACCGCTTTGCTTTGCGGAGTCGCTGGGGCTGCAGGAAAAATTGCGGGCCGCCGTCTGGCCGTCAAAATTAAAAAACATTGTGAAATCCGAGTCCTGGCGGCTAGTAAGCTAAATACAATCTCTGACCACGTTTCTCGCGCCCTAATGGACGGAGTTATCTCCGACGAAGAGTTCAAGCTAATTGTCGAAGAGCTTCATAAATATGACCAGCTGAAGGCCGAGATAAGGGCCGGGTCCCGAAAAAAACAGGCCGCCACACTGGACGAGGAGACGAAGAACGCGCCTGTCCAGCGCGGTCGAGACGAGGCCCGAGCCATCTTCATGAAGAAATTATGTGCTCAATAGTCTTCTTTGCGAGGCCCCGCCCGCCTCCGTGGAGGCCCTAGACCGACCTCTGGTTGTTGCGCGAATTTTGCGTACAATCAAAACCGAAACCGAATTCCCAGCGCCAGATGTGTACATGCAGAATTGCCTCGCGAGTGTGTGTACGAAAAAAGTGTTTTTCGTACATGCAGAATTGGGGTCCGAGTGCATGTAGATGTGGTATGTTTTTCGTGCTAGGTGTTCCAGAACCCCCCCTCTGTATACTACTTACTTTTTCCGCCCTTTTTATCATCGGAAATAGAAAAACCGCAAGGGAAAACGTCCCATAAAAAATTTTTCTTTTTTTTTTTTTTTTTTTTTTTTTTACTTTTTTGCACCCTACCGCTCCTCGTAATCGGGAAAATTACCACTTACCTTTTTTTTTCGAAATTCCGACTTAAAATGCCCTAAAATGCCGATAAGCGCGCTCAAGTTTCATTTTTTACAAATTACCTTTTTTCCGCCGTGATTACGCGAACACATCACCTACCCACACACACTCCGTTTTTCCGACACATTAGGCCTAAAAAACGCGCTTAACACCTTTTTCTTCAAATTACTTTTTTTTCCTCTCTACTCCTTCTCCTTACCCCCGAAACACTTCCTAATCATCTTTTCCGGCAAACTAAACACCAAAAATAGTGAAAAAGCTCCCTAAAGGAGAAAAAAAATTTCTTTTTTTTATAATCTATTTCAGATTTTCCCTCTCCCCTTACGGAAATAAACAAAACCACTTACTTTTTCCGCCCTTTTTATCATCGGAAATAGAAAAACCGCAAGGGAAAACGTCCCATAAAAATTTTTTTTTTTTTTTTACTTTTTTGCACCCTACCGCTCCTCGTAATCGGGAAAATTACCACTTACCTTTTTTTTCGAAATTCCGACTTAAAATGCCCTAAAATGCCGATAAGCGCGCTCAAGTTTCATTTTTTACAAATAACCTTTTTTTCCGCCGTGATTACGCGAACACATACACCTACCCACACACACTCCGTTTTTCCGACCCATAATGTGTAAAAAACGCGCTTTACACCTTTTTCTTAAAATTACTTTTTTTTTGCTCTCTACTCCTTCTCCTTACCCCCGAAACACTTCCTAATCATCTTTTCCGGCAAACTAACCACCAAAAATAGTTAAAAAGCTCCCTAAAGGAGAAAAAAAATTTTCTTTTTTTTATAATCTATTTCACATTTTCCCTCTCCCCTTACGGAAAAAAACAAAACCACTTACTTTTTTCCCCCTTTTTATCACCGGAAATAGGAAAACCGCAAGGGAAAACGTCCTTTTAAAAAAAATTTTTTTTTTTTTTGACTTTTTTCCACCCTACCGCTCCTCTTAATTGGGAAAATTACCACCTACCTTTTTTTTTCGAAATTCCGACTTAAAATGCCCTAAAATGCCGATAAGCGCGCTCAAGTTTCATTTTTTACAAATTACCTTTTTTCCGCCGTGATTACGGGAACATATACACCTATTAACACACACTCCGTTTTTCCGACCTATCATGCCTAAAAAAACGAACTTAACACCTTTTTCTTAAAATTACTTTTTTGTTTTCCTCTCTACTTCTTCTCCTTACCCCCGAAACACTTCATAATCATCTTTTCCGGCAAACTAACGACCAAAAATGGTGAAAGAGCTCTCTGAAGGTGAAAAAAATTTTTTTTTCCTTTTTTTTTATAATTTATTTCACATTTTCCCTCTCCCCTTACGGAAAAAAACAAAACCACTTACTTTTTCCCCCTTTTTATCACCGGAAATAGGAAAACCGCAAGGGAAAACGTCCCATAAAAAATTTTTTTTTTTTTTTTTTTTTTTTTTTACTTTTTTGCACCCTACCGCTCCTCGTAATCGGGAAAATTACCACTTACCTTTTTTTTCGAAATTCCGACTTAAAGTGCCCTAAAATGCCGGTAAGCGCGCTCAAGTTTCATTTTTTTAAAATTACCTTTTTTCCGCCGTGATTACGCAAACACATACACCTACCAAAACACACTCCGTTTTTCCTACCCATAATGCCTAAAAAACGCGCTTAACACCTTTTTCTTAAAATTACTTTTTTTTCCTCTCTACTCCTTCTCCTTAACTCCGAAACACTTCCTAATCATCTTTTCCGGAAACTAGCGACCAAAAATAGTCAAAAAATCTCCCGAAAGGAGGAAAAAATTTTTTTTTTTTTTAATCTATTTCACATTTTCCCTCTCCCCTTACCGAAAAAAACAAAACCACTTACTTTTTTCCCCCTTTTTATCACCGGAAATAGGAAAACCGCAAGCGAAAACGTCCTTTAAAAAATTTTTTTTCTTTTTTTTTTTTTACTTTTTTGCACCCTACCGCTCCTCGTAATCGGGAAAATTACCACTTACCTTTTTTTTCTAAATTCCGACTTAAAATGCCCTAAAATGCCGATAAGCGCGCTCAAGTTTCATTTTTTACAAATTACCTTTTTTCCGCCGTGATTACGCGAACACATACACCTACCCACACACACTCCGTTTTTCCGACCCATAATGTGTAAAAAACGCGCTTTTACACGTTTTTCTTAAAATTACTTTTTTTGCTCTCTACTCCTTCTCCTTACCCCCTAAACACTTTCTAATCATCTTTTCCGGCAAACTAACCACCAAAAATAGTTAAAAAGCTCCCTAAAGGAGAAAAAAAATTTTCTTTTTTTTATAATCTATTTCACATTTTCCCTCTCCCCTTACGGAAAAAAACAAAACCACTTACTTTTTTCCCCCTTTTTATCACCGGAAATAGGAAAACCGCAAGGGAAAACGTCCTTTAAAAAAATTTTTTTTTTTTTTTTGACTTTTTTGCACCCTACCGCTCCTCGTAATCGGAAAAATTACCACTTACCTTTTTTTTCGAAATTCCGACTTAAAGTGCCCTAAAATGCCGATAAGCGCGCTCAAGTTTCATTTTTTACAAATTACCTTTTTTCCGCCGTGATTACGCGAACACATACACCTACCCACACACACTCCGTTTTTCCGACCCATAATGCCTAAAAAACGCGCTTTACACCTTTTTCTTAAAATTACTTTTTTTTGCTCTCTACTCCTTCTCCTTACCCCCGAAACACTTCCTAATCATCTTTTCCGGCAAACTAACCACCAAAAATAGTTAAAAAGCTCCCTAAAGGAGAAAAAAAATTTTCTTTTTTTATAATCTATTTCACATTTTCCCTCTCCCCTTACGGAAAAAAACAAAACCACTTGCTTTTTCCTCCCTTTTTATCACCGGAAATAGGAAAACCGCAAGGGAAAACGTCCTTTTAAAAATTTTTTTTTTTTTTTTTTTTTTTTTTTTTGACTTTTTTCCACCCTACCGCTCCTCGTAATCGGAAAAATTACCACTTACCTTTTTTTTCGAAATTCCGACTTAAAGTGCCCTAAAATGCCGCTAAGCGCGCTCAAGTTTCATTTTTTACAAATTACCTTTTTTCCGCCGTGATTACGCGAACACATACACCTACCCACACACACTCCGTTTTTCCGACCCATAATGTGTAAAAAACGCGCTTTACACCTTTTTCTTAAAATTACTTTTTTTTGCTCTCTACTCCTTCTCCTTACCCCCGAAACACTTCCTAATCATCTTTTCCGGCAAACTAACCACCAAAAATAGTTAAAAAGCTCCCTAAATGAGGAAAAAAAATTTTCTTTTTTTTATAATCTATTTCACATTTTCCCTCTCCCCTTACGGAAAAAAACAAAACCACTTACTTTTTCCGCCCTTTTTATCACCGGAAATAGTAAAACCGCAAGGGAAAACGTCCTTTTAAAAAATTTTTTTTTTTTTTTTTTTTGATTTTTTTACACCCTACCGCTCCTCGTAATCGGAAAAATTACCACTTACCTTTTTTTCGAAATTCCGACTTAAAGTGCCCTAAAATGCCGCTAAGCGCGCTCAAGTTTCATTTTTTACAAATTACCTTTTTTTCCGCCGTGATTACGCGAACACATCACCTACCCACACACACTCCGTTTTTCCGACCCATAATGTGTAAAAAACGCGCTTTACACCTTTTTCTTAAAATTACTTTTTTTTTGCTCTCTACTCCTTCTCCTTACCCCCGAAACACTTCCTAATCATCTTTTCCGGCAAACTAACCACCAAAAATAGTTAAAAGCTCCCTAAAGGAGAAAAAAATTTTCTTTTTTTTTATAATCTATTTCACATTTTCCCTCTCCCCTTACGGAAATAAACAAAACCACTTACTTTTTCCGCCCTTTTTATCACCGGAAATAGAAAAACCGCAAGGGAAAACGTCCCATAAGAAATTTTTTTTTTTTTTTTTTTTTTTACTTTTTCCACCCTACCGCTCCTCGTAATCGGAAAAATTACCACTTACCTTTTTTTTCGAAATTCCGACTTAAAGTGCCCTAAAATGCCGCTAAGCGCGCTCAAGTTTCATTTTTTACAAATTACCTTTTTTTCCGCCGTGATTACGCGAACACATCACCTACCCACACACACTCCGTTTTTCCGACCCATAATGTGTAAAAAACGCGCTTTACACCTTTTTCTTAAAATTACTTTTTTTTGCTCTCTACTCCTTCTCCTTACCCCCGAAACACTTCCTAATCATCTTTTCCGGCAAACTAACCACCAAAAATAGTGAAAAAGCTCCCTAAAGGAGAAAAAAAATTTTCTTTCTTTTTATAATCTATTTCACATTTTCCCTCTCCCCTTACGGAAAAAAACAAAACCACTTACTTTTTTCCCCCTTTTTATCACCGGAAATAGGAAAACCGCAAGCGAAAACGTCCTTTTAAAAAATTTTTTTTTCTTTTTTTTTTTTGACTTTTTTCCACCCTACCGCTCCTCGTAATCGGAAAAATTACCACTTACCTTTTAGTTTGAAATTCCGACTTAAAGTGCCCTAAAATGCCGCTAAGCGCGCTCAAGTTTCATTTTTTACAAATTACCTTTTTTCCGCCGTGATTACGCGGACACATACACCTACCCACACACACTCCGTTTTTCCGACACATTATGCCTAAAAAACGCGCTTAACACCTTTTTCTTAAAATTACTTTTTTTTCCTCTCTACTCCTTCTCCTTACCTCCGAAACACTTCCTAATCATCTTTTCCGGCAAACTAGCGACCAAAAATGGTTAAAGAACCTCCCGAAAGGAGGAAAAATTTTTTTACTTATTTTTTATAATTTTTTTCACATTTTCCCTCTACCCTTACGGAAATAAACAAAACCACTTACTTTTTCCGCCCTTTTTATCATCGGAAATAGAAAAACCGCAAGGGAAAACGTCCCATAAAATTTTTTTTTTTTTTTTTTTTTTTTTTTTTAAAACTTTTTTGCACCCTACCGCTCCTCGTAATCGGAAAAATTACCACTTACCTTTTTTTTCGAAATTCCGACTTAAAGTGCCCTAAAATGCCGCTAAGCGCGCTCAAGTTTCATTTTTTACAAATTACCTTTTTTTCCGCCGTGATTACGCGAACACATCACCTACCCACACACACTCCGTTTTTCCGACCAATAATGTGTAAAAAACGCGCTTTACACCTTTTTCTTAAAATTACTTTTTTTTGCTCTCTACTCCTTCTCCTTACCCCCGAAACACTTCCTAATCATCTTTTCCGGCAAACTAACCACCAAAAATAGTTAAAAAGCTCCCTAAAGGAGAAAAAAAAAATTTTTTTTTTTTCATAATTTTTTTCACATTTTCCCTCTACCCTTACGGAAATAAACAAAACCACTTACTTTTTCCGCCCTTTTTATCACTGGAAATAGAAAAACCGCAAGGGAAAACGTCCGATAAGAAATTTTTTTTTTTTTTTATTTGACTTTTTTTCACCCTACCGCTCCTCGTAATCGGAAAAATTACCACTTACCTTTTAGTTTGAAATTCCGACTTAAAGTGCCCTAAAATGCCGCTAAGCGCGCTCAAGTTTCATTTTTTACAAATTACCTTTTGTTCCGCCGTGATTACCCGAACACATCACCTAATCACACACACTCTGTTTTTCCGACCCATAATGTGTAAAAAACGCGCTTTACACCTTTTTCTTAAAATTACTTTTTTTTCCTCTCTACTCCTTCTCCTTACCCCCGAAACACTTCCTAATCATCTTTTCCGGCAAACTAAGCACCAAAAATAGTTAAAAGCTCCCTAAAGGAGAAAAAAAAATTTCTTTTTTTTTATAATCTATTTCACATTTTCCCTCTCCCCTTACGGAAAAAAACAAAACCACTTACTTTTTTCCCCCTTTTTATCACCGGAAATAGGAAAACCGCAAGCGAAAACGTCCTTTTAAAATTTTTTTTTTTTTTTTTTTTTTTTTTTTTTACTTTTTTCCACCCTACCGCTCCTCGTAATCGGAAAAATTACCACTTACCTTTTTTTTCGAAATTCCGACTTAAAGTGCCCTAAAATGCCGCTAAGCGCGCTCAAGTTTCATTTTTTACAAATTACCTTTTTTCCGCCGTGATTACGCGAACACATCACCTACCCACACACACTCCGTTTTTCCGACCAATAATGTGTAAAAAACGCGCTTTACACCTTTTTCTTAAAATTACTTTTTTTTGCTCTCTACTCCTTCTCCTTACCCCCGAAACACTTCCTAATCATCTTTTCCGGCAAACTAACCACCAAAAATAGTTAAAAAGCTCCCTAAAGGAGAAAAAAAATTTTCTTTTTTTTATAATTTTTTTTCACATTTTCCCTCTCCCCTTACGAAAATAAACAAAACCACTTACTTTTTCCGCCCTTTTTATCACTGGAAATAGAAAAACCGCAAGGGAAAACGTCTCATAAGAAATTTTTTTGTTATTATTTGACTTTTTTTCACCGTACCGCTCCTCGTAATCGGAAAAATTACCACTTACCTTTTATTTCGAAATTCCGACTTAAAGTGCCCTAAAATGCCGCTAAGCGCGCTCAAGTTTCATTTTTTACAAATTACCTTTTTTCCGCCGTGATTACGCGGACACATACACCTACCCACACACACTCCGTTTTTCCCACACATTATGCCTAAAAAACGCGCTTAACACCTTTTTCTTAAAATTACTTTTTTTTCCTCTCTACTCCTTCTCCTTACCCCCGAAACACTTCCTAATCATCTTTTCCGGCAAATCAGCGACCAAAAATAGTCAAAAAACCTCCCGAAAGGAGGAAAAATTTTTTTACTTTTTTTAATAATTTTTTTCACATTTTCCCTCTCCCCTTACGGAAATAAACAAAACCACTTACTTTTTCCGCCCTTTTTATCATCGGAAATAGAAAAACCGAAAGGGAAAACGTCCCATAAAAATTTTTTTTTTTTACTTTTTTGCACCCTACTGCTCCTCGTAATCGGAAAAATTACCACTTACCTTTTAGTTCGAAATTCCGACTTAAAGTGCCCTAAAATGCCGCTAAGCGCGCTCAAGTTTCATTTTTTACAAATTACCTTTTGTTCCGCCGTGATTACCCGAACACATCACCTAACAACACACACTCTGTTTTTCCGACCCAGAATGTGTAAAAAACGCGCTTTACACCTTTTTCTTAAAATTACTTTTTTTGCTCTCTACTCCTTCTCCTTACCCCCAAAACACTTCCTAATCATCTTTTCCGGCAAACTAAGCACGGAAAATAGTTAAAAGCTCCCTAAAGGAGAAAAAAACATTTTCTTTTTTTTTATAATCTATTTCACATTTTCCCTCTCCCCTTACGGAAAAAAACAAAACCACTTACTTTTTCCCCCTTTTCATCACCGGAAATAGGAAAACCGCAAGCGAAAACGTCCTTTTAAAAATTTTTTTTCTTTTTTTTTTTTTTTTTTAATTTTTCCACCCTACCGCTCCTCGTAATCGGAAAAATTACCACTTACCTTTTTTTTCGAAATTCCGACTTAAAGTGCCCTAAAATGCCGCTAAGCGCGCTCAAGTTTCATTTTTTACAAATTACCTTTTTTCCGCCGTGATTACGCGGACACATACACCTACCCACACACACTCCGTTTTTCCGATACATTATGCCTAAAAAACGCGCTTAACACCTTTTTCTTAAAATTACTTTTTTTTCCTCTCTACTCCTTCTCCTTACCCCCGAAACACTTCCTAATCATCTTTTCCGGGAAACTAGCGACCAAAAATAGTCAAAAAACCTCCCGAAAGGAGGAAAAATTTTTTTTATTTTTTTAAAAATTTTTTTCACATTTTCCCTCTCCCCTTACGGAAATAAACAAAACCACTTACTTTTTCCGCCCTTTTTATCAACGGAAATAGAAAAACCGAAAGGGAAAACGTCCTATAAAACTTTTTTTTTTATTTTTACTTTTTTGCACCCTACCGCTCCTCGTAATCGGGAAAATTACCACTTACCTTATTTTTCGAAATTCCGACTTAAAATGCCCTAAAATGCCGATAAGCTTGCTCAAGTTTCATTTTTTACAAATAAACTTTTTTTCCGTCGTGATTACGCGAACACATCACCTACCCACACACACTCCGTTTTTCCGACCCATAATGTGTAAAAAACGCGCTTTACACCTTTTTCTTAAAATTACTTTTTTTTGCTCTCTACTCCTTCTCCTTACCCCCGAAACACTTCCTAATCATCTTTTCCGGCAAACTAGCGACCAAAAATAGTCAAAAAACCTCCCGAAAGGAGGAAAAATTTTTTTTCTTTTTTTTTATAATTTTTTTCACATTTTCCCTCTACCCTTACGGAAATGAACAAAACCACTTACTTTTTCCGCCCTTTTCATCACTGGAAATAGAAAAACCGCAAGGGAAAACGTCCCATAAGAAATTTTTTTTTTTTTTTATTTGACTTTTTTTCACCCTACCGCTCCTCGTAATCGGAAAAATTACCACTTACCTTTTAGTTCGAAATTCCGACTTAAAGTGCCCTAAAATGCCGCTAAGCGCGCTCAAGTTTCATTTTTTTACAAATTACCTTTTGTTCCGCCGTGATTACCCGAACACATCACCTAATCACACACACTCCGTTTTTCCGACCCATAATGTGTAAAAAACGCGCTTTACACCTTTTTCTTAAAATTACTTTTTTTTCCTCTCTACTCCTTCTCCTTACCCCCGAAACACTTCCTAATCATCTTTTCCGGCAAACTAAGCACGGAAAATAGTTAAAAGCTCCCTAAAGGAGAAAAAAACATTTTCTTTTTTTTTATAATCTATTTCACATTTTCCCTCTCCCCTTACGGAAAAAAACAAAACCACTTACTTTTTCCCCCTTTTTATCACCGGAAATAGGAAAACCGCAAGCGAAAACGTCCTTTGAAAAAATTTTTTTTCCTTTTTTTTTTTTTTTTACTTTTTTCCACCCTACCGCTCCTCGTAATCGGAAAAATTACCACTTACCTTTTTTTTCGAAATTCCGACTTAAAGTGCCCTAAAATGCCGCTAAGCGCGCTCAAGTTTCATTTTTTACAAATTACCTTTTTTCCGCCGTGATTACGCGAACACATCACCTACCCACTCACACTCCGTTTTTCCGACCAATAATGTGTAAAAAACGCGCTTTACACCTTTTTCTTAAAATTACTTTTTTTTGCTCTCTACTCCTTCTCCTTACCCCCGAAACACTTCCTAATCATCTTTTCCGGCAAACTAACCACCAAAAATAGTTAAAAAGCTCCCTAAAGGAGAAAAAAAATTTTCTTTTTTTTATAATCTATTTCACATTTTCCCTCTCCCCTTACGGAAAAAAACAAAACCACTTACTTTTTCCGCCCTTTTTATCACCGGAATTAGAAAAACCGCAAGGTAAAACGTCCTTTTAAAAAAATTTTTTTTTTTTTTTTTTTTGACTTTTTTCCACCCTACCGCTCCTCGTAATCGGAAAAATTACCACTTACCTTTTTTTTCGAAATTCCGACTTAAAGTGCCCTAAAATGCCGCTAAGCGCGCTCAAGTTTCATTTTTTACAAATTACCTTTTTTCCGCCGTGATTACGCGGACACATACACCTACCCACACACACTCCGTTTTTCCGACCCATAATGTGTAAAAAACGCGCTTTACACCTTTTTCTTAAAATTACTTTTTTTTGCTCTCTACTCCTTCTCCTTACCCCCGAAACACTTCCTAATCATCTTTTCCGGCAAACTAACCACAAAAAACAGTGAAAAAGCTCTCTAAAGGAGAAAAAAATTTTCTTTTTTTTTATAATCTATTTCACATTTTCCCTCTCCCCTTACGGAAATAAACAAAACCACTTACTTTTTCCGCCCTTTTTATCATCGGAAATAGAAAAACCGCAAGGGAAAACGTCCCATAAAAAGTTTTTTTTTTTTTTTTACTTTTTTGCACCCTACCGCTCCTCGTAATCGGGAAAATCACCACTTACCTTTATTTTAGAAATTCCGACTTAAAATGCCCTAAAATGCCGATAAGCGCTCCCAAGTTTCATTTTTTACAAATTACCTTTTTTCCGCTGTGATAACGCGAACACATCACCTACCCACACACACTCCGTTTTTCCGACCAATAATGTGTAAAAAACGCGCTTTACACCTTTTTCTTAAAATTACTTTTTTTTTGCTCTGTACTCCTTCTCCTTACCCCCGAAACACTTCCTAATCATCTTTTCCGGCAAACTAAGCACCAAAAATAGTTAAAAGCTCCCGAAAGGAGAAAAAAAAATTTTCTTTTTTTTTTGATAATCTATTTCACATCTTCCCTCTCCCCTTACGGAAAAAAACAAAACCACTTACTTTTTTCCCTCTTTTTATCACCGGAAATAGGAAAACCGCAAGGAAAAACGTGCCATAAAAAATTTTTTTTTTTTTTTTTTTTTTTTTTTTTGTCTTTTTTTCACCTTACCGCTCCTCGTAATCGGAAAAATTACCACTTACCTTTTTTTCGAAATTCCGACTTAAAATGCCCTAAAATGCCGATAAGCGCGCTTAAGTTTCATTTTTTACAAATTACCTTTTTTTCCGCCGTGATTACGCGAACACATCACCTACCCACACACACTCCGTTTTTCCGACCCATAATGTGTAAAAAACGCGCTTTACACCTTTTTCTTAAAATTACTTTTTTTTGCTCTCTACTCCTTCTCCTTACCCCCGAAACACTTCCTAATCATCTTTTCCGGCAAACTAACCACCAAAAATAGTTAAAAAGCTCCCTAAAGGAGAAAAAAAATTTTCTTTTTTTTTATAATTTATTTCACATTTTCCCTCTCCCCTTACGGAAATAAACAAAACCACTTACTTTTTCCGCCCTTTTTATCACCGGAAATAGGAAAACCGCAAGGGAAAACGTCCCATAAAAAATTTTTTTTTTTTTTTGACTTTTTTGCACCCTACCGCTCCTCGTAATCGGAAAAATTACCACTTACCTTTTTTTTCGAAATTCCGACTTAAAGTGCCCTAAAATGCCGCTAAGCGCGCTCAAGTTTCATTTTTTACAAATTACCTTTTTTCCGCCGTGATTACGCGGACACATACACCTACCCACACACACTCCGTTTTTCCGACAGATAATGTCTAAAAAACGCGCTTTACACCTTTTCTTAAAATTACTTTTTTTTGCTCTCTACTCCTTCTCCTTACCCACGAAACACTTCCTAATCATCTTTTCCGGCAAACTAAGCACCAAAAATAGTTAAAAAACTTCCTAAAGAAGAAAAATTTTTTTTTTTTTTTTTATAATCTATTTCACATTTTCCCTCTCCCCTTACGGAAAAAAACAAAACCACTTACTTTTCCCCCCTTTTTATCACCGGAAATAGGAAAACCGCAAGCGAAAACGTCCTTTTAAAAAAAATTTTTTTCTTTTTTTTTTTTTGACTTTTTTGCACCCTACCGCTCCTCGTAATCGGAAAAATTACCACTTACCTTTTTTTTCGAAATTCCGACTTAAAGTGCCCTAAAATGCCGCTAAGCGCGCTCAAGTTTCATTTTTTACAAATTACCTTTTTTCCGCCGTGATTACGCGAACACATCACCTACCCACACACACTCCGTTTTTCCGACCCATAATGTGTAAAAAACGCGCTTTACACCTTTTTCTTAAAATTACTTTTTTGCTCTCTACTCCTTCTCCTTACCCCCGAAACACTTCCTAATCATCTTTTCCGGCAAACTAACCACCAAAAATAGTGAAAAAGCTCCCTGAAGGAGAAAAAAATTTTCTTTTTTTTATAATCTATTTCACATTTTCCCTCTCCCCTTACGGAAAAAAACAAAACCAGTTACTTTTTCGGCCCTTTTTATCATCGGAAATAGAAAAACCGCAAGGGAAAACGTCCTTTTAAAAAATTTTTTTTATTTTTTTTTTTTGACTTTTTTGCACCCTACCGCTCCTCGTAATCGGAAAAATTACCACTTACCTTTTTTTTCGAAATTCCGACTTAAAGTGCCCTAAAATGCCGCTAAGCGCGCTCAAGTTTCATTTTTTACAAATTACCTTTTTTCCGCCGTGATTACGCGAACACATACACCTACCCACACACACTCCGTTTTTCCGACCCATAATGTGTAAAAAACGCGCTTTACACCTTTTTCTTAAAATTACTTTTTTTTGCTCTCTACTCCTTCTCCTTACCCCCGAAACACTTCCTAATCATCTTTTCCGGCAAACTAACCACCAAAAATAGTGAAAAAGCTCCCTAAAGGAGAAAAAAAATTTTCTTTTTTTTATAATCTATTTCACATTTTCCCTCTCCCCTTACGGAAAAAAACAAAACCCTTTACTTTTTTCCCCCCTTTTTATCTTTTATCAACGGAAATAGGAAAACCGCAAGCGAAAACGTCCTTTAAAAAAATTTTTTTTCTTTTTTTCTTTTTTACTTTTTTCCACCCTACCGCTCCTCGTAATCAGAAAAATTAACACTTACCTTTTTTTTCGAAATTCCGACTTAAAATGCCCTAAAATGCCGATTAGCGCGCTCAAGTTTCATTTTTTACAAAATACCTTTTTTTCCGCCGTGATTACACGAACACATCACCTACCCACACACACTCCGTTTTTCCGACCAATAATGTGTAAAAAACGCCCTTTACACCTTTTTTCTTAAAATTACTTTTTTTTGCTCTCTACTCCTTCTCCTTACCCCCGAAACACTTCCTTATCATCTTTTCCGGCAAACTAACCACCAAAAATAGTTAAAAAGCTCCCTAAAGGAGAAAAAAATTTTCTTTTTTTTATAATCTATTTCACATTTTCCCTCTCCCCTTACGGAAATAAACAAAACCACTTACTTTTTCCGCCCTTTTTATCATCGGAAATAGAAAAACCGCAAGGGAAAACGTCCCATAAAAAATTTTTCTTTTTTTTTTTTTTACTTTTTTTCACCCTACCGCTCCTCGTAATCGGAAAAATTACCACTTACCTTTTTTTCGAAATTCCGACTTAAAGTGCCCTAAAATGCCGCTAAGCGCGCTCAAGTTTCATTTTTTACAAATTACCTTTTTTCCGCCGTGATTACGCGAACACATCACCTACCCACACACACTCCGTTTTTCCGACCCATAATGTGTAAAAAACGCGCTTTACACCTTTTTCTTAAAATTACTTTTTTTTTTGCTCTCTACTCCTTCTCCTTACCCCCGAAACACTTCCTAATCATCTTTTCCGGCAAACTAACGACCAAAAATAGTTAAAAAGCTCCCTAAAGGAGAAAAAAAATTTTCTTTTTTTTTATAATCTATTTCACATTTTCCCTCTCCCATTACGGAAAAAAACAAAACCACTTACTTTTTTCCCCCTTTTTATCACCGGAAATAAAAAAAACCGCAAGGGAAAACGTCCTTTAAAAAAATTATTTTTCTTTTTTTTTTTTTTGACTTTTTTCCACCCTACCGCTCCTCGTAATCGAAAAAATTACCACTTACCTTTTTTTTCGAAATTCCGACTTAAAGTGCCCTAAAATACCGCTAAGCGTGCTCAAGTTTCATTTTTTACAAATTACCTTTTTTCCGCCGTGATTACGCGGACACATACACCTACCCACACACACTCCGTCTTTTCGACCCATAATGTCTAAAAAACGCGCTTAACACCTCTTTTTTTTTAAATTACTTTTTTTTCCTATCTACTCCTTCTCTTTACCCCCGAAACACTTCCTAATCATCTTTTCCGGCAAACTAGCGACCAAAAATGGGAAAAAAAACCTCCCGAAAGGAGGAAAAATTTTTTTACTTTTTTTATAATTCTTTTCACATTTTCCCTCTCCCCTTACGAAAATAAACAAACCCACTTACTTTTTTCCCCCTTTTTATCACCGGAAATAGGAAAACCGCAAGCAAAAAACGTCCTTTTAAAAATTTTTTTTTTTTTTTTTTTTTTTGACTTTTTTATACCCTAGCGCTCCTCGTAATCGGAAAAATTACCACTTACCTTTTTTTTCGAAATTCCGACTTAAAGTGCCCTAAAATGCCGCTAAGCGCGCTCAAGTTTCATTTTTTACAAATTACCTTTTTTCCGCCGTTATTACGCGAACACATCATCTACCCACACACACTCCGTTTTTCCGACCCATTATGCCTAAAAAACGCGCTTATACACCTTTTTCTTAAAATTACTTTTTTTGTTCTCTACTCCTTCTCCTTACCCCCGAAACACTTCCTAATCATCTTTTTCCGGCAAACTAACCACCAAAAATAGTTAAAAAGCTCCACTAAAGGAGAAAAAAAAATTTTCTTTTTTATAATCCTATTTCACATTTTCCCTCTCCCCTTACGGAATTAAACAAAACCACTTACTTTTTCCGCCCTTTTTATCACCGGAAATAGGAAAATCGCAAGGGAAAAACGTCCTTTTAAAAAAAAATTTTTTTTTTTTTTTTTTTTTTTGACTTTTTTCACTCTACCGCTCCTCGTAATCGGAAAAATTACCACTTACCTTATTTTATTCGAAATTCCGACTTAAAGTGCTCCTAAAATGCCGCTAAGCGCGCTCAAGTTTCATTTTTTACAAATTACCTTTTGTTCCGCCGTGATTACGCGGACACATCACCTAACAACACACACTCTGTTTTTCCGACCCATAATGTGTAAAAAACGCGCTTTACACCTTTTTCTTAAAAATTACTTTTTTTTCCTCTCTACTTCTTCTCCTTACCCCCGAAAGCACTTCCTAATCATCTTTTCCGGCAAACTAAGCCACGGAAATTAGTTAAAAAGCTCCCTAAAGGAGAAAAAAAATTTTCTTTTTTTTTATAATCTATTTCACATTTTCCCTCTCCCCTTACGGAAAAAAACAAAACCACTTACTTTTTCCCCCTTTTTATCACCGGAAATAGGAAAACCGCAAGGGAAAACGTCCTTTTAAAAAAATTTTTTTTTTTTTTTTGACTTTTTTTCCACCCTACCGCTCCTCGTAATCGGAAAAATTACCACTTACCTTTTTTTTCGAAATTCCGACTTAAAGTGCCCTAAAATGCCGCTAAGCGCGCTCAAGTTTCATTTTTTACAAATTACCTTTTTTCCGCCGTGATTACGCGAACACATACACCTACCCACACACACTCCGTTTTTCCGACACATTATGCCTAAAAAAACGCGCTTTACACCTTTTTCTTAAAATTACTTTTTTTTGCTCTCTACTCCTTCTCCTTACCCCCAAAACCCTTCCTAATCATCTTTTCCGGCAAACTAACCACCAAAAATAGTGAAAAAGCTCCATAAAGGAGAAAAAAATTTTCTTTTTTTATATAATCTTTTTCACATTTTCCCTCTCCCCTTACGGAAAAAAACAAAACCACTTACTTTTTCCGCCCTTTTTATCACTGGCAATAGAAAAACCGCAAGGCAAAACGTCCCATAAGAATTTTTTTTTTTTTTTTATTTGACCTTTTTCCACCCTACCGCTCCTCGTAATCAGAAAAATTACCACTTACCTTTTTATACGAAATTCCGACTTAAAGTGCCCTAAAATGCCGCTAACCGCGCTCAAGTTTCATTTTTTACAAATTACCTTTTTTCCGCCGTGATTACGCGGACACATACACCTACCCACACACACTCCGTTTTTCCGACACAATATGCCTAAAAAACGCGCTTAACACCTTTTTCTTAAAATTACTTTTTTTTGCTCTCTACTCCTTCTCCTTACCCCCGAAACACTTCCTAATCATCTTTTCCGGCAAACTAACCACCAAAAATAGTGAAAAAGCTCCCTAAAGGGGAAAAAATTTTCTTTTTTTTTATAATCTATTTCACATTTTCCCTCTCCCCTTACGGAAAAAAACAAAACCACTTACTTTTTTCCCCTTTTTATCACCGGAAATAGGAAAACCGCAAGGGAAAACGTCCTTTAAAAAAAATTTTTTTTTTTTTTTTTTTGACTTTTTTCCACCCTACCGCTCCTCGTAATCGGAAAAATTACCACTTACCTTTTTTTATTCGAAATTCCGACTTAAAGTGCCCTAAAATGCCGCTAAGCGCGCTCAAGTTTCATTTTTTACAAATTACCTTTTTTCCGCTGTGATTACGCGGACACATACACCTACCCACACACACTCCGTTTTTCCGACACATTATGCCTAAAAAACGCGCTTTACACCTTTTTCTTAAAATTATTTTTTTTGCTCTCTACTCCTTCTCCTTACCCCCGAAACACTTTCTAATCATCTTTTCCGGCAAACTAACCACCAAAATTAGTTAAAAAGCTCCCTAAAGGAGAAAAAAAAATTTTCTTTTCATAATCTATTTCACATTTTCCCTCTCCCCTTACGGAAAAAAACAAAACCACTTACTTTTTCCCCCTTTTTATCACCGGAAATAGGAAAACCGCAAGCGAAAACGTCCTTTTAAAAAATTTTTTTTTTCTTTTTTTTTTTTTTTTGAAGTTTTTTCACCCTACCGCTCTTCGTAATCGGAAAAATTACCACTTACCTTTTTTTTCGAAATTCCGACTGAAAGTGCCCTAAAATGCCGCTAAGCGCGCTCAAGTTTCATTTTTTACAAATTACCTTTTTTCCGCCGTGATTACGCGGACACATACACCTACCCACACACACTCCGTTTTTTTCCGACACATTATGCCTAAAAAACGCGCTTTACACCTTTTTCTTAAAATTGCTTTTTTTTTGCTCTCTACTCCTTCTCCTTACTCCTGAAACACTTCCTAATCATCTTTTCTGGCAAACTAACCACCAAAAATAGTTAAAAGCTCCCTAAAGGAGAAAAAAAATTTTTTTCTTTTTTTTTATAATCTATTTCACATTTTCCCTCTCCCCTTACGGAAAAAAACAAAACCACTTACTTTTTTCCCCCTTTTTATCACCGGAAATAGGAAAACCGCAAGGGAAAACATCCTTTAAAAAAATTTTTTTTTTTTTGACTTTTTTCCACCCTACCGCTCCTCGTAATCGGAAAAATTACCACTTACCTTTTTTATTCGAAATTCCGACTTAAAGTGCCCTAAAATGCCGCTAAGCGCGCTCAAGTTTCATTTTTTACAAATTACCTTTTTTCCGCTGTGATTACGCGGACACATACACCTACCCACACACACTCCGTTTTTCCGACACATTATGCCTAAAAACGCGCTTTACACCTTTTTCTTAAAATTACTTTTTTTTTGCTCTCTACTCCTTCTCCTTACCCCCGAAACACTTCCTAATCATCTTTTCCGGCAAACTAACCACCAAAATTAGTTAAAAAGCTCCCTAAAGGAGAAAAAAATTTTCTTTTTTTTTATAATCTATTTCACATTTTCCCTCTCCCCTTACGGAAAAAAACAAAACCACTTACTTTTTCCCCCTTTTTATCACCGGAAATAGGAAAACCGCAAGGGAAAACGTCCTTTAAAAAAAATTTTTTTTTTTTTTGACTTTTTTCCACCCTACCGCTCCTCGTAATCGGAAAAATTACCACTTACCTTTTTTATTCGAAATTCCGACTTAAAGTGCCCTAAAATGCCGCTAAGCGCGCTCAAGTTTCATTTTTTACAAATTACCTTTTTTCCGCCGTGAATACGCGGACACATACACCTACCCACACACACTCCGTTTTTCCGACACATTATGCCTAAAAAACGCGCTTTACACCTTTTTCTTAAAATTACTTTTTTTTGCTCTCTACTTCTTCTCCTTACCCCCGAAACACTTCCTAATCATCTTTTCCGGCAAACTAACCACCAAAATTAGTTAAAAAGCTACCTAAAGGAGAAAAAAAAATTTTCTTTTTTTTATAATCTATTTCACATTTTCCCTCTCCCCTTACGGAAAAAAACAAAACCACTTACTTTTTTCCCCCTTTTTATCACCGGAAATAGGAAAACCGCAAGGGAAAACGTCCTTTAAAAATTTTTTTTTTTTTTTTTTTTTTTTTTTTTTTTTTACTTTTTTCCACCCTACCGCTCCTCGTAATCGGAAAAATTACCACTTACCTTTTTTATTCGAAATTCCGACTTAAAGTGCCCTAAAATGCCGCTAAGCGCGCTCAAGTTTCATTTTTTACAAATTACCTTTTTTCCGCCGTGATTACGCGGACACATACACCTACCCACACACACTCCGTTTTTCCGACACATTATGCCTAAAAAACGCGCTTTACACCTTTTTCTTAAAATTACTTTTTTTTGCTCTCTCCTCCTTCTCCTTACCCCCGAAACACTTCCTAATCATCTTTTCCGGCAAACTAACCACCAAAATTAGTTAAAAAGCTCCCTAAAGGAGAAAAAAAATTTTTTTTTTTTTTATAATCTATTTCACATTTTCCCTCTCCCCTTACGGAAAAAAACAAAACCACTTACTTTTTTCCCCCTTTTTATCACCGGAAATAGGAAAACCGCAAGGGAAAACGTCCTTTAAAAAATTTTTTTTTTTTTTTTTGACTTTTTTCCACCCTACCGCTCCTCGTAATCGGAAAAATTACCACTTACCTTTTTTATTCGAAATTCCGACTTAAAGTGCCCTAAAATGCCGCTAAGCGCGCTCAAGTTTCATTTTTTACAAATTACCTTTTTTCCGCTGTGATTACGCGGACACATACACCTACCCACACACACTCCGTTTTTCCGACACATTATGCCTAAAAAACGCGCTTTACACCTTTTTCTTAAAATTACTTTTTTTGCTCTCTACTCCTTCTCCTTACCCCCGAAACACTTCCTAATCATCTTTTCCGGCAAACTAACCACCAAAATTAGTTAAAAAGCTCCCTAAAGGAGAAAAAAAAATTTTCTTTTTTTTATAATCTATTTCACATTTTCCCTCTCCCCTTACGGAAAAAAACAAAACCACTTACTTTTTTCCCCCTTTTTATCACCGGAAATAGGAAAACCGCAAGGGAAAACGTCCTTTTAAAAAATTTTTTTTTTTTTTTTTGACTTTTTTCCACCCTACCGCTCCTCGTAATCGGAAAAATTACCACTTACCTTTTTTATTCGAAATTCCGACTTAAAGTGCCCTAAAATGCCGCTAAGCGCGCTCAAGTTTCATTTTTTACAAATTACCTTTTTTCCGCCGTGATTACGCGGACACATACACCTACCCACACACACTCCGTTTTTCCGACACATTATGCCTAAAAAACGCGCTTTACACCTTTTTCTTAAAATTACTTTTTTTTGCTCTCTCCTCCTTCTCCTTACCCCCGAAACACTTCCTAATCATCTTTTCCGGCAAACTAACCACCAAAATTAGTTAAAAAGCTCCCTAAAGGAGAAAAAAAATTTTCTTTTTTTTATAATCTATTTCACATTTTCCCTCTCCCCTTACGGAAAAAAACAAAACCACTTACTTTTTCCCCCTTTTTATCACCGGAAATAGGAAAACCGCAAGGGAAAACGTCCTTTAAAAAAAATTTTTTTTATTTTTTTTTTTTGACTTTTTTCCACCCTACCGCTCCTCGTAATCGGAAAAATTACCACTTACCTTTTTTATTCGAAATTCCGACTTAAAGTGCCCTAAAATGCCGCTAAGCGCGCTCAAGTTTCATTTTTTACAAATTACCTTTTTTTCCGCTGTGATTACGCGGACACATACACCTACCTACACACACTCCGTTTTTCCGACACATTATGCCTAAAAAACGCGCTTTACACCTTTTCCTTAAAATTACTTTTTTTGCTCTCTACTTCTTCTCCTTACCCCCGAAACACTTCCTAATCATCTTTTCCGGCAAACTAACCACCAAAATTAGTTAAAAAGCTCCCTTAAGGAGAAAAAAAATTTTCTTTTTTTTTATAATCTATTTCACATTTTCCCTCTCCCCTTACGGAAAAAAACAAAACCACTTACTTTTTCCCCCTTTTTATCACCGGAAATAGGAAAACCGCAAGGGAAAACGTCCTTTAAAAAATTTTTTTTTTTTTGACTTTTTTCCACCCTACCGCTCCTCGTAATCGGAAAAATTACCACTTACCTTTTTTTTTCGAAATTCCGACTTAAAGTGCCCTAAAATGCCGCTAAGCGCGCTCAAGTTTCATTTTTTACAAATTACCTTTTTTCCGCCGTGATTACGCGGACACATACACCTACCCACACACACTCCGTTTTTCCGACACATTATGCCTAAAAAACGCGCTTTACACCTTTTTCTTAAAATTACTTTTTTTGCTCTCTACTTCTTCTCCTTACCCCCGAAACACTTCCTAATCATCTTTTCCGGCAAACTAACCACCAAAATTAGTTAAAAAGCTCCCTAAAGGAGAAAAAAAATTTTCTTTTTTTTTATAATCTATTTCACATTTTCCCTCTCCCCTTACGGAAAAAAACAAAACCACTTACTTTTTTCCCCCTTTTTATCACCGGAAATAGGAAAACCGCAAGGGAAAACGTCCTTTTAAAAAATTTTTTTTTTTTTTTGACTTTTTTCCACCCTACCGCTCCTCGTAATCGGAAAAATTACCACTTACCTTTTTTATTCGAAATTCCGACTTAAAGTGCCCTAAAATGCCGCTAAGCGCGCTCAAGTTTCATTTTTTACAAATTACCTTTTTTCCGCTGTGATTACGCGGACACATACACCTACCCACACACACTCCGTTTTTCCGACACATTATGCCTAAAAAACGCGCTTTACACCTTTTTCTTAAAATTACTTTTTTTTGCTCTCTACTCCTTCTCCTTACCCCCGAAACACTTCCTAATCATCTTTTCCGGCAAACTAACCACCAAAATTAGTTAAAAAGCTCCCTAAAGGAGAAAAAAAATTTTTTTTTTTTTTATAATCTATTTCACATTTTCCCTCTCCCCTTACGGAAAAAAACAAAACCACTTACTTTTTTCCCCTTTTTATCACCGGAAATAGGAAAACCGCAAGGGAAAACGTCCTTTAAAAAAAATTTTTTTTTTTTTTTTTTTGACTTTTTTCCACCCTACCGCTCCTCGTAATCGGAAAAATTACCACTTACCTTTTTTATTCGAAATTCCGACTTAAAGTGCCCTAAAATGCCGCTAAGCGCGCTCAAGTTTCATTTTTTACAAATTACCTTTTTCCGCCGTGAATACGCGTACACATACACCTACCCACACACACTCCGTTTTTCCGACACATTATGCCTAAAAAACGCGCTTTACACCTTTTTCTTAAAATTACTTTTTTTTTGCTCTCTACTCCTTCTCCTTACCCCCGAAACACTTCCTAATCATCTTTTCCGGCAAACTAACCACCAAAATTAGTTAAAAAGCTCCCTAAAGGAGAAAAAAATTTTTCTTTTTTTTATAATCTATTTCACATTTTCCCTCTCCCCTTACGGAAAAAAACAAAACCACTTACTTTTTTCCCCCTTTTTATCACCGGAAATAGGAAAACCGCAAGGGAAAACGTCCTTTTAAAAAAAATTTTTTTTTTTTTGACTTTTTCCACCCTACCGCTCCTCGTAATCGGAAAAATTACCACTTACCTTTTTTATTCGAAATTCCGACTTAAAGTGCCCTAAAATGCCGCTAAGCGCGCTCAAGTTTCATTTTTTACAAATTACCTTTTTTCCGCCGTGAATACGCGTACACATACACCTACCCACACACACTCCGTTTTTCCGACACATTATGCCTAAAAAACGCGCTTTACCCCTTTTTCTTAAAATTACTTTTTTTTTGCTCTCTACTCCTTCTCCTTACCCCCGAAACACTTCCTAATCATCTTTTCCGGCAAACTAACCACCAAAATTAGTTAAAAAGCTCCCTAAAGGAGAAAAAAATTTTTTTTTTTTATAATCTATTTCACATTTTCCCTCTCCCCTTACGGAAAAAAACAAAACCACTTACTTTTTTCCCCCTTTTTATCACCGGAAATAGGAAAACCGCAAGGGAAAACATCCTTTAAAAAAATTTTTTTTTTTTTTTTTTTTTTTTTGACTTTTTTCCACCCTACCGCTCCTCGTAATCGGAAAAATTACCACTTACCTTTTTTATTCGAAATTCCGACTTAAAGTGCCCTAAAATGCCGCTAAGCGCGCTCAAGTTTCATTTTTTACAAATTACCTTTTTTCCGCCGTGAATACGCGTACACATACACCTACCCACACACACTCCGTTTTTCCGACACATTATGCCTAAAAAACGCGCTTTACACCTTTTTCTTAAAATTACTTTTTTTGCTCTCTACTTCTTCTCCTTACCCCCGAAACACTTCCTAATCATCTTTTCCGGCAAACTAACCACCAAAATTAGTTAAAAAGCTCCCTAAAGGAGAAAAAAAATTTTCTTTTTTTTATAATCTATTTCACATTTTCCCTCTCCCCTTACGGAAAAAAACAAAACCACTTACTTTTTTCCCCCTTTTTATCACCGGAAATAGGAAAACCGCAAGGGAAAACATCCTTTAAAAAAAATTTTTTTTTTTTGACTTTTTTCCACCCTACCGCTCCTCGTAATCGGAAACATTACCACTTACCTTTTTTATTCGAAATTCCGACTTAAAGTGCCGTAAAATGCCGCTAGGCGCGCTCAAGTTTCATTTTTTACAAATTACCTTTTTTCCGCTGTGATTACGCGGACACATACACCTACCCACACACACTCCGTTTTTCCGACACATTATGCCTAAAAAACGCGCTTTACACCTTTTTCTTAAAATTACTTTTTTTCCTCTCTACTTCTTCTCCTTACCCCCGAAACACTTCCTAATCATCTTTTCCGGCAAACTAACCACCAAAATTAGTTAAAAAGCTCCCTAAAGGAGAAAAAAAATTTTCTTTTTTTTTATAATCTATTTCACATTTTCCCTCTCCCCTTACGGAAAAAAACAAAACCACTTACTTTTTCCCCCCTTTTTTTCACCGGAAATAGGAAAACCGGAAGGAAAACGTCCTTTAAAAAAAATTTTTTTTTTTTTGACTTTTTTCCACCCTACCGCTCCTCGTAATCGGAAAAATTACCACTTACCTTTTTTATTCGAAATTCCGACTTAAAGTGCCCTAAAATGCCGCTAAGCGCGCTCAACTTTCATTTTTTACAAATTACCTTTTTTCCGCTGTGATTACGCGGACACATACACCTACCCACACACACTCCGTTTTTCCGACACATTATGCCTAAAAAACGCGCTTTACACCTTTTTCTTAAAATTACTTTTTTTTCCTCTCTCCTCCTTCTCCTTACCCCCGAAACACTTCCTAATCATCTTTTCCGGCAAACTAACCACCAAAATTAGTTAAAAAGCTCCCTAAAGGAGAAAAAAAATTTTCTTTTTTTTTTTATAATCTATTTCACATTTTCCCTCTCCCCTTACGGAAAAAAACAAAACCACTTCCTTTTTCCCCCTTTTTATCACCGGAAATAGGAAAACCGCAAGGGAAAACGTCCTTTTAAAAAAAATTTTTTTTTTTTTTTTAACTTTTTTCCACCCTACCGCTCCTCCTAATTGGGAAAATTACCACCTACCTTTTTTTTCGAAATTCCGACTTAAAATGCCCTAAAATGCCGATAAGCGCGCTCAAGTTTCATTTTTTACAAATTACATTTTTCCGCTGTAATTACGCGGACACATACACCTACCCACACACACTCCGTTTTTCCGACACATTATGCCTAAAAAACGCGCTTTACACCTTTTTCTTAAAATTACTTTTTTTTGCTCTCTCCTCCTTCTCCTTACCCCCGAAACACTTCCTAATCATCTTTTCCGGCAAACTAACCACCAAAAATAG
>JAWDGP010005898.1:2500-14321 GCA_033675545.1 Elysia crispata
AACCAATCTAGAAAATGACTTGGACAATTTTTCTGCCTGCGTTTTAATGAACAATAGACATAGATCTAGATCAAGGTTAGATCATTAGGTTTGGCAGTCTTGTAAAGAATTATACAGACATTTAGATCTAGACAGGGTTTTGAGTGTAATATTTATTCAGTAAGCATATCTGACTTCGCAAGTGCAAAATGCAAGCGATCTGTTGTCCGTTCTTAGTGCAGAACGTGGATAAATTCATAAACGATTGACTAGGCCTAGGCATCCCTTCAATCTTTGTTCTAAGAGTGCCAGTTAATCAAGGGCGTAAGTCTCGCTGACCTTTTTTATGAACATCATTTTTTGCAATAGACTAATACAATGTAATTTAAAAAAAAGAAATATGAATCTTTAAATATAGTTCTTAACTCAGCTTTGCTTTTCTAGACTTGTAGCTTAAATGTGTAACACATCAAGCCTGTGAACGTCATGAAGATTACGGTTTATGTATCTTAAACCCGATCTCAATTCCAAAGCCTTGATCTAAATCTCAGTCTAAATATAGAATAGAACCACTGATCTAGACCTAGATCTAGATTTCTATATCTAAATTTAGACCTTTTTCGGGATGTAATCTCTTTTTACAAAATAGATATAAATCTACAGTTCAAGATCTAAAATCCAAAAATTTATATCTTTTCAAGGCAACCTATATTCTAAGTCGATGTCGAAACCTACAATAAACTAAAATCGGTTGAGGCTGGAAACCATTCTAACCTTGGGAAATAAATTAAAATGAGTTCATATTTAACTTATTTAAGTTTAGATTTTAAAATGTGTGATCTAGAATAGTCAGAGTAGTGTTCTTTCTGAGCTTGATAAGCAAACCGTAAATCATTTTTTTTTGCCCAAAGACGCCATTATTCGTGTAACCCGCAACTTGTTTCCCAGAAAGAAAAGCATGCTAATCTTAGTATAAGACCTACATCCGAGGTCTGAAAAGGTCAGGAGAATCAAGACTCCAAACTGCCACAAACGAATCAACACTAAGCATTCGGCCATTGACATGACCGAGCGAATAAGAAGCCAAAGGATGCAATCCATGAAATAAATTGTATAAATGTGTTGCTCAAACTTTTTTATACGATTTTTTTTAGGTGAAAGTAATAAGTACTTTGAAGCTTCCGAACCTATGAATTTTGCGGGGCGAGTATAAGGCTCCTTAAAATTTTGGGTCCCGACAACAAGGGCATATAAAGAAAAACACCCCCTAAAAGCATAATCTCTCTCTCTCTCTTTATATATATATATATATAAAGAGATAGAGAGAGAGAGAGAGTGAGAGAGAGAGAGAGTAGGGAATGCGAAAAAAAACAAAACATTTGACCTCCGTTTGAAACACAAGTGTCGCTTATAGAGACTTAAGATACGATCGCCAACAACTATTTACATATGCATATTATTCTCGCAACTCAAGGCACCCGAAAGGGCTCATACGTCAGAATTGGCCACCGTATATCTTTATTCTATAATATTAAGTCATATTGTCAGCACATAAGGCAAGCCAAAGGTCACCGAAATTAGATTTTAACAATACATTTCGTTAGTATGTTTACGCATATTTCCAGAAATTAAGAGACCCGAAGGAGTACTTAGATAAAAACGTTTCTTAAAGAAAAGTTTATTAATAGAACGATATATATAAATTAAAGGAATACATGTTTAGCTGTTATGTAGAGATGTGTCATTGTCATTATTTCTTAGCAGTGGGAACAATAACAAGCGCAATAGCAGTAGCGGTATCTAAGGTTAATGCTGCCGATTTTGTACTCCTTATTATAATGCTGCTGGTGGTACTGGTCGGAAAGTGATAATATCTGTTTATCATTATAGAAAAATGGTGATTCAAATAAATTATTTTCACATAAAAATCCACATTTTTACAACTTTTTATTCAGTCTTGATTACACCGTGTTTGCTTTTGGCGAGGGGTATATAAACTAGACTAACAGTCCTTTATTTAAAAAAAAAAATAAATCTTTGATCCAACCGTTCACGTTATAGATGCCAGTTTTTAACAAATCTATAGCCTTATCTAATAATATCTGTTTTCCTTAATTTACTTGCTAGAAATAGGATATAGAACAGGTTTGATTTCCGTTCGAAACTAAATCGTCAATTAAAGAGAAACTTAAAGTAATATCGCCTACCACTATTGATATTGTTGAATTATCAGATCTATAACTAGAAAATATGTATACTTCAACAGGCTTTAATTTAGATAAATGCTAGACGTACAATTATGAGACGAATTAGATGAACAACCTGTTTAACATTATATTATTTCGAGACAGTTGAGGTATGTGTTACAACAAACAAGCAAATATCCTGATAGGTACCTATTGATGTCAGCTCAGTGCATCAGTTTAACAGTCTATGGGAGCTATCGTTCTTGGGGAGAAATTAACAAAGTTTGTATGTACATTATTTTGCATAGCAGACAGTACAAAAAAAAATAAATAAATTAGTGACTCCGATGAAAATAATCTTCTCGGTAGCACAAGCTTTCATTCATAGAGGAGAAAGACACTAAAAATGTCTACCAATCTGACCAAAATCGCAGGGCTGATTTTATACTCAAGTTCATGTGGAAAAAAATAGAAAGAAGAGAAATGTGTAGACTGAGGGCAACGGAAGGAGGGTAAATAAAACTCAGTCTTTGTGCATGGGGTGCAACAGAGAAATAATGTCAGTAGAAGAAATAAGGATTAAACTTCTTTTATTCGGTTATGTCCAATAGTCTTGAAAAAGGTGACAAAGCTAAAAAAAAAAAATAATCAGAAAAAAAAGACAGCCAGCAAGAGATTAATAATGATTTTATAATATTTGAGCATAAATAAAATATATGAAACAAAAAATGTAGAAACATCTCAGATTACATTGTCTCGTCAACATCAAACCACTTCAGTGTTTATGAGAGATAGATGTATATATATATATATATATATATATATATATATATATATATATATATATATATATACATATAGATAGAAAGAGAGGGAGAGGGGGAGAGAGAGATAGATAGATAGAAAAAGAGATGAAGAGAGAGAGAGAGAGGAGGCAGGGGGCATGTAGCCAGAAAGACATGCACCGGATCTCATACACAATGGTGATGTTGCGGCTGGACTAACGCTAATTTAACTGATTCATAACAGTGAACTTGTAGTCTCTTTATTCTGTGTCTGGTACTTATAAATTGTTTTAAACTACAATCTGTTGTATAACCAATCTAGAAAGTGACTTGGACAATTTTTCTGCCTGCGTTTTAATGAACAATAGACATAGATCTAGATCAAGGCTAGATCATTAGGTTAGGCATTCTTGTAAAGAATTATACAGACATTTAGATCTAGACAGGGTCTTGAGTGTAATATTTATTCAGTACGCATATTTAACTTCGCAAGTGCATGATGCAAGCGATCTGTTGTCCGTTCTTAGTGTAGAACGTGGATAAATTCATAAAGGATTGACTAGGCCTAGGCATCCTTCAATCTTTGTTCTAAGAGTGCCAGTTAATCAAGGGCGTAAGTCTCGCTGACCTTTTTTATGAACATTTTTTGTAATAGACTCATACAATGTAAGTTAAAAAAAAGATATGAATCTTTAAATATAGTTTTTAACTCAGCTTTGCTTTTCTAGACTTATAGCTAAAATGTGTAACACATCAAGGCTGTGAACGTCATGAAGATTACGGTTTATGTATCTTAAACCCTATATCAATTCCAAAGCCTTGATCTAAAACCTACATCCGGGGCTTCAAAAGGTCAGGAGAATCAAGACTCCAAACTGCCACAAACTAAGCAACACTAAGCATTCGGCCATTGACTTGATCGAGCAAATAAATATAGAAAAACACCCCCTTAAAGCACAATATCTGTGTCTTTCTCTCTATATATATACATACATATATATATATATATATATATATATATAGAGAGAGAGAGAGAGAGAGAAACAGAGAGAGGGAGAGGCGGAGAGATAGATAGATAGAGAGAGAGAGAGAGACAGCGAAGAAATGTTGGGTGAAGGTAAAGGAGTTTAACGAGAACAGTCAGATAGTAGAACAATGATCTGTCAGGACGAGAACACCGCGTTAAAAGTAAGCCCTGGTCTGTAATCGAGCGAAGTGTGGTTAATTTGAAGTAGCTCTGGTAACTAACTTTTACAGGAACTTACATATACTTTTTACATATTGCAATATAAATATTGATTACCCCTGGATAGAATCAGCCAGATTGTTTATCAGGATCCTGTACCAACTATGGGCGATTGGCCTCAGTCGAGACAGAGCCGCAGCCCGTGCTACTCTAATTAATTCTCAGAGAAAACAGAGAAATAATTGATATCATGGTTAAAATAATGAGTTTTATAGTAGATAGTCGAAATAAACAGGTATGTATCGTATGGACATTTTATTTTTACTTTAAGAAAATGCGATGTGTTAACATTCAATCTGAATATATAACTAGCTTTATCTTATGTATGAAGTAAAACATAACTAAGTCTATGGAGTATACTCGTTTAATATCTTCTGCTTTAGTACCATCGTTCCTTTATTTATACCATCGTTGCTAAAATGGAAGTTGAGATCGATAAAACTATAAAGTTGCAAAGAGTAAAGCGCTATTTCGTTTTAATAAGAGATGTTTAGTCCAATAATATATGTATCTATCTATCTATCTATAAATATATACACATATGTATATATATATATAAATATATATATATATATATATATATATATATATATATATACATATATATGTCTGACTATTATTGAAAATTTCAAATGAGACGTAGTATTGATGACCTTTCTTTATCTTAGATGGTTGTAACCATTTATGAAAAATTCCATATTTCTTTGGAAAAAATTGAAAATAAAATAAAAAAGGAAATAATTACACTACATAGTAATTACGATTAAATTATATTTTTACGAGAAGTAGAATTATATGGTTTCAATACAAATTAAAATATATGATAATGCGATTAAGGAAACAGCCCTGTGTTTCTTCTCTTGTTTCGCTTATTCTTTCATTATATAATCATATCTCCCTTTTTCTTCTTTCGATATCCTCTCATTCGGTAAATATTCCTTTGAGTCTCTCACCTTCTAATTTCTATTATTTCCTTTTTTTTCATTTTACAAATCTCTCCCACTCTCTCTCTCGCTCTCTCTCTCTCTTTCTCTCTCTCTCTCTCTCTTTCTCTCTCTCTCTCTCTTCCTATCTCTCTCTTGCTCTCTCTCTCTCTCTCGTATCCACCACTTTATCTCACTACTAGAACTGATAAAATATATGTGATATACTTTAATTTATTCCCGATATTGTTCAAACCACGCAGATTTAATGGTACCAGTCGAGTAATAAACGATTAACACTGTTAACATTGTCACTTTTAGGTACAAAGAATAATATATCTTAATTTTTTACAACAGAGCACGTTTTCACTTTATGTGTTGTTTTCTTAAAACAAAAAAATATCAGCGTTTTATTTACATTACCTTTTTTTTAAAAAGATGAATATATCGGAACCGACGTTTAGATTGAAACAAGATTCATTAAGTGCTTTCCCTTTTAGCTATAATTACATTGAGCTAAAAATATTAAATATACCTTATTTTTCATTTGTTTGACTATATATAATATATATATATATATATATATATATATGTATATTCATTTTTTCCCCTTAGATCTCTTTCTTTTTTCTCTCCGTTTCTGATCGTATATTTTCCCCTCTTTCTATCTTTCTTTTACACTTTCTATCATTAATTAAAACTCCCTTAGGTTGGGAAAAAATCATTTTCGATAGTTTTTTCCATATCAAGTCTTGATAGTTAATATTTATATTCAACATAAAAAAGATAATTAAAAAAAAAAGAAAAAAAAAGATATCTACTTTCTACCCCCTCTCGCTCTCTAACTATATCTATCCTTCTCTCTCTCTATCTCTCTCTTTCTATCTCTCTCTCTCTCTCTCTCTCTCTCTCTCTCTCTCTCTCCCTTTTTCTCATTTTTCTCAAATATCCTGACAATATTAGTGCACTAAGATTTATTTATATACATGTTGGTAACAAAATGTGTCCACAACGCAAATCTTGAGTGGTATTACAACTTTTTAGAGGACCAAAACAATTGCCTCATTCGTTTATTTTTGCTTCTATAAGTCTAATATTCATACCAAATTAATCTTATAAGATTGCCTTTACAGACGTAAAATTGTTTTTAATGTAATTATGACTAATTTTGTTGTGCATGACTTACGACTTTTTGCAACGAGAAATGCATTTTAAAAACAGTCGTAACTCTTCTTACGACCGCATTATCGAGATTTTTTGTATTGCATAAAGTCGTAAATGAGACCTATGACCATATTCGAACACAATTGGTAACAACATAGTAAAAAAAAATGTTTGTATTCTGTATAGATATACGCCAAAAGTGATATATATATATATATATATATATATATATATATATATATATATATATATATATATATACATTTGCAAAGGCCACATTGTTTGCCTGCGAAATAGTTTGGAAAAGAAGAAGAAAACTTCGCTTTATTATCTTTACTATTAATTCGCAAAGCAACAATGCACAATTAAACTTTAAGAAGTATCATGTATCTTTCAACAAAAGACGGACAACACGAGTTAATTTTGGGTTTATGAATTCTTCAGGCTTAAGGAAAAAATACAGAGAGATTCAAGTCATAAATTAATTATGTCAGTGCTGGAAAAAATGTGTTGCTCACTCTATGTTTAAAAAACCAGAGAGAAATATCATTGAATGGGTGCATACGTTTTAATGAAGAATGATGGAATGCTACAAAGCCATGTTTTGAACAAATTTAATTATAACTCTCTGTTCAGGAAAACTTGAATGCAATGTCCAACTGCATCTCTTTATTCAGAGTAAAAGTCATAAGAGTTTTATAACTTGAGGCACCATAAATGTGGTTTCTGGGGAAAAAAATAAAGCCAATTCTTTTGGTTAATTGGGTCAGCAACAACACCGTTTTAAAGACGGACTAGAGTAGAAAGAAAACTTTTGAAAACAAGAATTAGAAGAAAATGTTGATTTTCATCGTGTCATTATAGAAAAGACAATTTGGAGAGAGCTTTATAGACGGGAAGAGAGACTGTGGTGAGAAAGGCTCACATACCTAAAAATTCTACATGACTGGCCGGCTGACGGAGTGCCTACAATCATGACAAACTTTCTGAATGAGCTGACCGCCTATGTTTGCATCAAGATGATGGTGATGATGTTGATCTTCTTTTATCAAACTAATATCTGTTTCTCGGTGCGTAGATAAGACTATTTATCTCCTAAGAAGAGAGGGTTTTAAATGTTTTTTATGGCACCTATATGTTTTGTTTCCTACGTGATACATTTCCTTGTTTGAAACATTTGTTCTTTTCTTCTTTTGCACTCATAATCAGGAAATTAGGCTGTCTCGTATGAAATTTCAGTTGCCAAAGTTAATGAAAAATAGTAATTCTTTTAGTTTCAAAATATGTTTTCTTTACATTTTGCACTATACCCTACTTTACATCCATTTTATAACTTCCTCTACTAAACAGTCTTTCCTTTACGGGTGGTGAAATTCTTGTCCTCTATTTCAATTTAGTTTAGTGCCATTGCAGGCCCGTTTATCGAGATCCTAAGAATGTATTAGATCTCGTTCTGGTCTAGAAACGTGCCTTTTTCGACTCGCAGCCGTGTAGCTATTCACCATCTCTAGATGATAAACATCAAGTTGAGTAAATGAATGAGCACCGCCAAGTGTTAGGTACGAAATCTGCAGGATATTAGAGATAAAAGTTGTTTCCTCAAGCACGTTTAGAGTCGTGGCTGACACTACTATGTCTTGCAACTCGGTTCAGCATGCCCGTTTTATTTTTGCTTGGGAGGAACATAAAGTTCATATTCTTGGGTTTATAATAAGACACATGAGCAATCAAAATGTTAGCTATGTCGATATCCAACTCTTTGACAGGTACTCGGGACTCCATTTTTTTCTTTGCCTAAAGGGAGGTCTCAGGAGTCCGAATCGTCTGGCTCATGGCATACGAGGTCAAGGTCTCTGCCAGTGCTTAATTCGAGGAAAACTATATGTGAAGCTCAGAAACTGTTAAATTGTTGCCCAGCTTTAGATCCAGCCAGGTTTACAATGATTGCCGGCAACGCGTTCGTGCCACGATATGATAATGTAACCCTCTTATTATTCTAGAGGGTAACGCACACGTCTCTTAATTGTGGATCAAAGAGATAAACACGTCATCTCCTTTCATTAGAGTGCGGCAGAAGTATGATTACCAAAAGACAAGTTGCAGTAATAACTGAACATGTCTAAAGCATCCACTGTTGTAAAACATTCATCCTCCCATTAAATATACAGTGACCCGCATTGCGAAGGTGTCATTAGTCGCCTACCGAAACATGTTTGGGAATGTTTGACACAGTGGGTACTGACTCTGTCTATTAGTTGCGTTGCTGCATTTTATAATTTGTGTTTGGCATCTAGGATGTTCAAGCTTGAGCTTCTTTTCACTCATCACGTATTCGCTTGCAGAGAAGGTTTCCTTGAGAAAATGCATTTTTTTTAAAATGTAGCGCAATCCTAACACAAATTATACACGCGTTTATGCCAAAGTTAAAACCGATAGGGCTACGAATTTGGAATTTACAATGCTGGCTGCAGCGCTTGTATTTACACATTGAATTATAGCTGTGTTCATTTCACCTTGTCAGACGGAAATCGAACGCTACAAGAGGTTGTACCTGTGCCAAACACTGGTCAACAGTGCATCTCAGAATGTTATCGCTCAGCTTGACCATCGTCTCAGGTACAGCTTGCACAAGTGAGGACAGTGGCCACTGGGCATAATCGCATGGCATCAAGGCTGCACGTGTTCAAAGTTCGCGGATGTTGCATAGGGTTCCTATTTAACAACTACTACGTTAGTTATAAGTGGAGGAAGTCTTCTAAGGTTTAATAAAAATATAGCATATTTTTACATCACAATATACTAGGTTACTTTAATGTAACAAGTATTTACTTGGGAACTTCATGAATATGGAAGTAAATATTATCCAACGCATTTTCTTTAAATTACCAGTATAATTTAAGTTGTTTCTCTTTAAAATAGAAAATGACATGTGCTTAGCAGAGTGACCGTGAAAACGAGAGTACTTACCTAATTGAAGAAAATCTGTTCTGTCTTTCAATTTATTCTTTTTCGCTTTCGATACTTATGTTAAACAAATTGATATGAAACTGGAAGTTTGAGGAACCTTTAATAGATTTATATTCAGAGAGAACATATTGACTGAGAGGGATTTTGTACTGATGTTGGCGCTGTGATAATTGTTTGAGCTATCGAAAAAAGTCGTATATTTGTCCTTGCTTTTCTATGTGATAAATGCCAGGTCGCTATTTTTCGTTTTGAATAAGGTCGTAAGCAATCTTACGATAATGAAACCATGCTATTTTATCATAATTATCATTATTATAAATTTGATTTGGGATACAGTCGTAACTTAACATACGACCTTTTCCAATAAAAAGTTCAAGCATTCTTCACAATTCTTTTTTTCATTGTATAAAGTCGTAACTAATGTTACTCCTCTTTCCCAACATTTTGTTCTGCTCGAAGTTGTAACTAGTGATACATCTTTATTCGATGTCAAAATATTTTAATCTTAACTTACTACTTTTACATTTTCATTAATATCTCGGCCATTTTTGGCACGAAAGGTACTTGACCAAGATAGAAAGATGCAGAGTGAAGAGAAGTATCAGGTCGTGAACTATCACAAAATCGGCCAAAATGGAGTTACGACCCTATGCAGTCTTCCTGCATTATTTACTAAGTGTTTTGGTGCGGTTCATGTTGATGTAAAATGCATTGTCATTTTAATACTTCTAAAATCATACTTACCTAAATATCCTTTATTTCAGGTCACGGTATAATTTATGTCTTAACTCAACTTAACAATCGTGAATCCTTATAACCTTGGTTATAAAATCAGATTGTGTTTGGTTCACAACCATTTGCAAGTCGAAATAATAACAGACGTCCAGTGCAGATGGTCAATATGTAGTGTACAGACACTGTTCAATGTCAGCTACTAACAGAAATCAAAGAATATAGTTTTTCTAGATGTTTGTTTTTTTCCGTTGTTACCTTTGTATTACCGATTATTTACTGTTTCTATAATGATGTCACCATTTTTTTAACTTATCCATTCAGTGATTGAGCAGGGTCTTTCCCCGTATATACCTATATTGTTTTTTTTTTTAAACTATGTATTGTCAGAATAATAGTGTTTCTCTGAATTAGATTGATGTTCCGTACTCTAGTCGTTGAGCCACTTGTCTCGGACTTTATCTTATTGTTCTCTGATGTACTTCTGTACTGCTTCGTGTTTTTAAATATTGATTTTTTACTTTACCCATTTTGTCCAGGCTTTTTGGGGTTTTTTTTTTGTTTGTTTCCCTTGATATTCTGTACATGACTGCTTTTTTGACCACTACTTCGAACTTTAATTTATTTGTCGACTTCCTCAGCTTTTTCTAAAATTTAATTTTTGTTTCAACGGGCGCCATAAATTTCTGGATGGCCTGGTTGAATTTTAATAAAACCAAATATAGTTTGATGGTTTTAGGTGTATTTTCTTTTTTAAAATTTAGTGTTCACTGTAAAAATGACCATTGCAACAGACTTCCCCTGGGTAAGTCCTTGCTGAGTTTAGGATACTTTTTTAACCTTTATACTTATCAGGATGTAACCAATCTTGTTGGTGACTTTATTTCATGGGCTTTTCCATTTCCTTTTTTTTTCTTATTAGTTGCTGAAACCATATTTTCCGATTATAGGGATATTAGTATAACACCATTCTATCAGATCTTACTGTTTCCAGGACTCTGATGCCCTGTCCACGAGGCTCTAACACTTTGTTCTTCTTTGCCTTCTTCTAAATTTGCATTCAATTTAAATCGCCTATTTTGATCAGAGGGCCTTGCTTCTTGCATAGCACATTTGCTTCCTCCAGTTCTTTATAAAGTTATTATTCTACGTAATCATCGCTACTATTTGATGTTGGATACTATATGTTATTGTCAGATGATTTTCCAGCAAATTGTAATAATAAAATGAGATATGTTGGTGGCCCATATAGTTTTATGGTCTTTCTCATTTTTTTTGGTACAACACAATATCCACTTGTCTATTATTTTCTGTGCCTCGTAATTTGAATATTTTAAACTTTTCTGGTATTATCTTTCCTGTGCCTTGTCATCTAACTTTGCTCATACCTGGCTTACTAATTTTCATCTTTTTCACAACATCTTTGAAATTTGCAGTACTGTGCTAACATTCAAGAATGCTATTGTTCTTAAATTCCATTTTCTGTGCAGATGTTTGATGACAACCGACCGTCACCTGATTATTCCTACCACTATTTTTTGGAAACTGTCTTTATTTAGTATATCTGATGTGAAGATGACGGTCCAATATAATTTTTATTTTTCATCTTCATGATTTCATACTATTTTTTCTTTTAAAAAAGCCCTATAAACCATGTCAACTACTCACTTTTTTACCCGCTTATTGCAAAACAAACCTCAGCCGATGGCTACTTATATTTAAATAATGTTACTTTTTTAAATATTTCACATGTATCTAGTGTGGAAATGTCATCGTGCTTTTCAACTGCGTTTCACATTCATGATATGTAATTAAGTGAAATATAAACATCGAGGCCTT
>JAWDGP010005900.1:5000-10000 GCA_033675545.1 Elysia crispata
AAAAAAAAACACCCAACACATCCACTATACTTAATCTATTCGACACATTTACTCACTTATCCACAAAAATTCCCCCAACACATCCACCCTACATAATCTATTCCTCACATCTACCCACTTATCCACATCAAGTATCCCCCCAACACATCCACCCTACAAAATCTATCCCCCATATCTACCCACTTATCCACCCTACAAAATCTATCCCCCATATCTACCCACTTATCCACCCTATAAAATCTATCCCCCATATCTACCCACGTATCCACCCTATAAAATCTATCCCCCATATCTACCCACGTATCCACCCTATAAAATCTATCCCCCATATCTACCCACGTATCCACCCTATAAAATCTATCCCCCATATCTACCCACTTATCCACCCTATAAAATCTATCCCCCATATCTACCCACTTATCCACCCTATAAAATCTATCCCCCATATCTACCCACTTATCCACCCTATAAAATCTAACCCCCAAATATACCCACATATACACCCTATAAAATCTATCCCCCATATCTACCCACTTATCCACCCTATAAAATATATCCCCCATATTTACCCACTTATCCACCCTATAAAATATATCCCCCATATCTACCCACTTATCACCCTACGAAATCTATCCCCCATCTACCCACGTATCCACCCTATAAAATCTATCCCCCATATCTACCCACTTATCCACCCTACAAAATCTATCCCCCATATCTACCCACTTATCCACCCCACAAAATCTATCCCCCATATCTACCCACTTATCCACACTAAAAAATCTATCCCCCATATCTACCCACTTATCCACCTCAAGTATCACCTAAACACGTCCACCCTACAAGATCTATCCCCCATATCTACCCACTTATCCACCCCAAGTATCACCTAAACACGTCCACCCTACAAAATCTATCCCCCATATCTACCCACTTATCCACCCTACAAAATCTATCCCCCATATCTACCCACTTATCCACCCCAAGTATCACCTAAACAAGTCCACCCTACAAAATCTATCCCCCATATCTACCCACTTATCCACCCCAAGTATCACCTAAACACGTCCACCCTACAAAATCTATCCCCCATATCTACCCATTTATCACCCCGACAAAATCTATCCCCCATATCTACCCACTTATCCACACCAAGTATATCCTAAACCCGGCCACCCTACAAAATCTATCCCCCATATCTACCCACTTATCCACCCCAAGTATATCCTAACACGTCCACCCTACAAAATCTATCCCCCATATCTACCCACTTATCCACCCCAAGTATCACCTAAACACGTCCACCCTACAAAATCTATCCCCCATATCTACCCACTTATCCACCCTACAAAATCTATCCCTCATATCTACCCACTTATCCACCCCAAGTATATCCTAACACGTCCACCCTACAAAATCTATCCCCCATATCTACCCACTTATCCACCCCAAGTATATCCTAACACGTCCACCCTACAAAATCTATCCCCCATATCTACCCACTTATCCACCCTACAAAATCTATCCCCCATATCTACCCCACACTTCCACCTCACACATCGATCCCTGCAATGACTCAAAGATTGACCCTTACATCCACCCTGCACTTCTACCAACTCATCTAACGAACATGCAGCCTGTTTCTCGAATTTCCTTCGCCAGCAAAACTAGCCCAGGCCTTGAAACTAATGGTAAAGCACGAATGTCAACAAATCGCTCAAGATTGTGTGAAACCTCTCCAGAAAGAAAGCGTGCCAACATGCGAGTAAGAAAAGCTCCATATAGATACTACCCACTGTAGATCATTAAGACAAAGTCCATATAGATACTACTCACTGTAGATCATTAAGACAAGATCTGTATAGATACTTCCCACTGTAGATCATTAAGACAAGATCCATATAGATACTACCCACTGTAGATCATTAAGACAAGATCCATATAGATACTACCCACTGTAGATCATTAAGACAAGATCCATATAGATACTACCCACTGTAGATCATTAAGACAAGATCCATATAGATACTACCCACTGTAGATCATTAAGACAAGATCCATATAGATACTACCCACTGTAGATCATTAAGACAAGATCCATATAGATACTACCCACTGTAGATCATTAAGACAAGATCCATATAGATACTACCCACTGTAGATCATTAAGACAAGATCCATATAGATACTACCCACTGTAGATCATTAAGACAAGATCCATATAGATACTACCCACTGTAGATCATTAAGACAAGATCCATATAGATACTACCCACTGTAGATCATTAAGACATGATCCATATAGATACTACCCACTGTAGATCATTAAGACAAGATCCATATAGATACTACCCACTGTAGATCATTAAGACAAGATCCATATAGATACTACCCACTGTAGATCATTAAGACAAGGTCCATATAGATACTACCCACTGTAGATCATTAAGACAAGATCCATATAGATACTACCCACTGTAGATCATTAAGACAAGATCCATATAGATACTACCCACTGTAGATCATTAAGACAAGATCCATATAGATACTACCCACTGTAGATCATTAAGACAAGGTCCATATAGATACTACCCACTGTAGATCATTAAGACAAATCCTTATAGATACTACCCACTGTAGATCAGATACACAAGCTTCTTATTGATACTATCCACTGCAGATAATTAAGACACGATCCTTATAGATACAGGCCTTGTAGATCAATGAGACAAGTTCCTTGTCGATACTAGCCATTGTAGATCAGAAATACAAGTTTTTTGTCTGTACCAGCTACTACAGATCAGAGCTTCTTGTCTGCTTTAACTACTCTAGATCAGTAACACATACCTCATTTCTGTACTAGCTACTGTAGATCAGAGCTTCTTGTCTGCTTTAACTACTCTAGATCAGTAACACATACCTCATTTCTGTACTAGCTACTGTAGATCAGAGCTTCTTGTCTTCTTTAAGCTACTCAGATCAGTAGCACATACCTCATTTCTGTACTAGCTACTGTAGATCAGAGCTTCTTGTCTGCTTTAACTACTCTAGATCAGTAACACATACCTCATTTCTGTACTAGCTACTGTAGATCAGAGCTTCTTGTCTGCTTTAACTACTCTAGATCAGTAACACATACCTCATTTCTGTACTAGCTACTGTAGATCAGAGCTTCTTGTCTTCTTTAACTACTCTAGATCAGTAGCACATACTTCATTTCTGTACTAGCTACTGTAGATCAGAGCTTCTTGTCTGCTTTAACTACTCTAGATCAGTAACACATACCTCATTTCTGTACTAGCTACTGTAGATCAGAGCTTCTTGTCTGCTTTAACTACTCTAGATCAGTAACACATACCTCATTTCTGTACTAGCTACTGTAGATCAGAGCTTCTTGTCTGCTTCAACTAATCTAGATCAGTAACACATACCTCATTTCTGTACTAGTTACTGTAGATCAGTAGGACGTGCTTCTTGTCTGCTTTAACTACTTTAGATCAGTAGGACATGCTTCATTTCTGTATTAGCTACTGTAAATCAGTAAGACGTGCTTCTTGTCTGCTTTAAGTACTGTAGATCAGTAACACATGCTTCATGTCTGTACTAGCTACTACAAATCAGTAGGACACGCTTCTTGTCTGTACTAGCTACTGTAGATCAGTAGGATGTGCTTCTTGTTTGCTTTAACTACTGTAGATCAATAGGACATGCTTCTTGTCCAAACTTGCTTCTATAGATTAGTAGGTCGTGTTTCTTGGTTACACCAGCTGCTGTAGATAATCAAGAAGCCCTTTAACTCCGTACTGGCTATCGCATTTTAATAGAAAAAAAACACAAAATTGACGTGAAATTGTAAGGAATTTTTTGATGAAGAATAGAGAAATCTAATATAATGCGTCCCAAAGTTCAAAGCTTTATGTGCTGAACTTTCGGTAAAGGGGAATACAAAATTTAATCGATCTAAATCTTTTTCTTATTTTTTATGTTTCATCGTTATCAACGGTTGCTTTTTTAGACTTTGCAATCAAATCTCTTACACTAAAATGTAGATAATGTGCTTCGATTCTCATTTCCTATATATGATGAAATTTTCTTCCGCAATATTTAGATAATTCATTTTCTTTCCTCTTTTTTTTTGCTGTGCTCCTTTCTCCCAGCGAGTTGAAGGCAGCTGGCCAGTGTATGTTCAAGGGATGCAAAAATATCAGAGGAACTGAAGACGAGAAAAGGGCGGCGACTCTGCTTGTACAGTTTGCTAAAGACAATTTTCAATGTCGTACGTTTATCCGTTGTCGACTTGGGGTTTCTTTGTCATACAAGTTATTGAGTGTAACTCTAATAATTATTCAGGTCGCTGTTTGGGGGTCCCACTAGGAAATGTATTCTTAATGAATCTGCACTTTGTAGACTTTATCCTTTCTTTCAGATTTTGACCAAGCACTAGACCCATTAAAAAAAAATTAAAAAAAAACTCAAAAGCTATCACATTTCTTTAAGCTCCACCTTATAAATTCTCATTCTGTCTACATTAGTGACTGGTCATTTTCTTCCGAATCTTTGCTAACAGTATTATACCGAGTATACTTTTTAATCCTCATTATTGTTTCATCCTTTATACTTCCATACCTTTGATTTATTTATCTAGTGTTATTCTTCTGTTCCTCCCTGACAGACATCAAAGAGGAGGAACTCCTCGGAGGAGGAAACAAAGCCTCCAGCCTCCTCCAGAAACCCGTGGTGGGACTTCTCTCCGGTCTTCTTGTTATCTCCCTTGGAAAGATCATCCTGTAGAAGCCCAGCTCAGGAGTTGTTGCCCTTCTTCTAATATTGCTTTTGGTTTGTTTTGCTTTTTAAACCATTGCTCGTGGTTCTAAATTGGTCAATTATAATCATAATCTAACCCAGTCGTATGTTGTTCTTTTTTTTAATTATTTACTGCAATGTTTTAAACTAATAATGCTTGAGCTTATAGGTAAACGAATGTATGAGATATTTAAAAG